>JAZGVS010000852.1:0-12014 GCA_037356235.1 Bacterosira constricta
GTAGGGTAGATGGGAGTTTTGGGAATGGTCGAGCGCGGGCGCGCCACGGATAGACTTACCCGGAGTCCTGTTAAAGAAGAGATCTATAGGTTGTGAACAATTTTTCCAATACGACCTTGGTGTAGTAGTAGCAAGCTACATCTCCTGAATGATTGTACACCATCCACACGATGAGAATGAGAGCAAGCTGTGCATTACACTGAAGTTTGCAAGGGCAAAGCTACTTGTCATAGACCAAGTGCATATGCATTTGCAGTGATACACTAAACCCTTGGTCTTGGTACATAGTAATCTTCACTCGCGACACGTAGAATCTTGAATTTGAGTATTTAATGGAAGCAGTGAAGTGACCAACATATGTAGCGTGTGTTCTAGCCAGGAAAAAAACTCGATCGTTTTCAGACTTAGAGTCCAAAGAGAGCTTGAATTCCTCCTGACGCCACCGTGCGGTCTATTAATCCTTTTGACAATTATAGAGTCCGCATGGCTAACATAACCATAGCCATCATGTTTGAGCATCCTTATTAGGTAGAGAGTTCTAATCTGATTCACTAAGAATCTTGATTCAATTATTTACAAAAAATTGGTTTATTTCTTCTATATTTTATTGTTCTAGAACATGAGAAAGATTGGTCTTTGAGGGATGTCACATCAACTTGAGAGAACTTGACTCAAGTGTAGCTCACATACTTTTGTATATTAGCGTGTACTTTTCTGAAGAAATAATACTATTCTAGAGTAGCCGGCTAATAATACATACAATAGGGGGTGGTGAATTGTCGAAGTGTTTCAGAGCTCATTATTGTTAACGCAGAAATAGCTTTCTAAAATTAGACATATTTCCAATCTCGAGACACATTTTCTNCACATTTTCTTTCTCCCTTATGATAACACTAACGTTGATTGACCTGAGTGTGCTTACGAATGACAACGAGAGACAACACAGAACTGCGTTGTCGAAACTGGCCGAAGGAAGCCCCCATGCCCCTTCCCATGACAATGTCCTACCCCCTCACCTCCCAACTTGCATCACTCTAAAGTGATGGGAATGCACTGGCATCCGTTGTGTCCAATCCTTTGCCGCCCGCACGTGCTCCTCCACCTCCACGGTTGCTCCCTCGGTCCCCACCGCGATTACGATCTCCTCCACCTCCACGGCCACCTTCACGACGTCCACGATCTCCTCCACCCCTTCCACCACGGTCTCCTCCACCTCCACGGCCGCCTTCACGACGCCCACGGTCTCCTCCACCCCTTCCACCGCCACGGCCGCCTTCACCACGATCACGTCCACCTCCCCTATCATCTCCACCAGCGATGGCACTCTTGATCTTAAAGTCAACCAAAAGGGTTTCCTTCTCGTTCTTTCCAGAACCCTTCTTCCTAAGCGCCTTGTCATTGCCCATTTTAAGGAAATCCTCGGAAACCTTCTTCGAAGACGATTTGCCAGCAAACTCGTTCTCAATATCACGGGATTCAAGCGCCTTGAACGCAACAGAGTCAGGTTTTGCCTTATTGGCCAAGTACTCCTCATAGGAAATGGTGTTATCCTCAGGCTCCGGCTCCTCCACAACAACATCCTCCTTTACAACAACAGCAGCAGCCTCCTTTCCTGCATCCTTCTCCTCGGGAGTGTTGGCATCTTCCTTGCCCTCGGTCACGGGTCCCTCGGCCTTCTTGGCATCGTTCTGGTCAGAGCCCCAGTTGCGGCCTCCCCCGCCTCCCTTCTTAATTTCTTTTCCGCGGCCGGTGCCGGATCGACGGTCGTAAGCGCGTTTTCCGTCGCGGGCTGGGGCGCGGTCACCGCGTCCACCCTTTGGATTGTGACGGTCGCTGGTGTGACGGTCGTTCTTGACACTGGAAAAAATGGCGTTGGGTGGCAAGAGGAGATCAAGAAGAGAATGGCATTTACAATATTAGTATCCAAAACCTAAGAATAATCTTGGAACCAACAATCTCTCTTGTGTGCACACCACTCAAATTGATGACAGAAATGGTATGGTTTCATCTGAAGCCGATAACAACACGAGACATGAACTTACGGGCGTTTCTCAACCTTGGAAGGTTCTACAACTTCCTTTTTGGGAGCCTTCGTCTTTTTGGCGACGGGGGCAGGACCCCTTCCCTCCGTATCGGAGTCATCAAGTGCGGCGAAAAAGTTGGACTGGAATGAAAGGTATCAGTTGGAAGAAGAGAAGGGAACGTCAAGAGTGAGAAAGACTGGCATGGTGCAGTACATGATGTGATGATTTTGAGGTAAAATGTCGAGAGCCACAGTGAAATTGACAGACAGGAAGGCAAGTCCCCCCCCGTCCCTCTAAAGCGCTACAAACTGGCAAGCCCTTGTTCAGGTCGTGCCACAGTGCTCAACGGAGCCCGTCACTGCGATGCTCGCGAGCCGATAAATGGCCGATAAATGTTGATGAAAAACAGCGACTCTCAACCATCAATCGGTGCATGCACCTACGCGACTTAATGTCTCGGCGCAACCACATCAAACGCACGAAAATCCGAATAATAACAATCGCATCATTCGTTGGCGTCGTCTTACCATTTTGAAGTAGTAAAAACTAGCTTTGTCAAATTAAAGAGGACGTGGTCGGGTTTGTTTTATCGAGCTCCTAGTTTTTTGTATGGGGACCAGCCTCCGTGATCTAAGCGACTTTCAGAGGAAGATATGTTTTAGAATGCGGGATGAATTACGGTCTTGAAACAGGATTGTTTCTGGATTGGATGCTATTGGATGGTGCGATGATGGGCAAGGTGTAGGTGTATGGTCGATCGGAGTTTGTTCGAGTTGGTTGTGGTTGTGGTTGAATGTGAGGAGAGAGAGAGGTCGCGAAGTGTTTTGAGGGGTCGATGATGTCACCCATAAAAATCGCGGGAACGGACGGAAGATGGACGGACAGAGACAATACGGATATGAAACATGAGCCCACGTGCTCACGTACGAAACTTCTAAGCCCACATAAAATGAAGATTCGCTCCCCTCTAGAGATTCTTGTCTAAATTAGCTGGGCAGGATTACATTGGCGACAAAATGGAATAAAGGTTGGCGATTAGGTATTAGGGAATTAGTATTAATGTGTTACCTGGCTGTGGGAATGAGAACACTAACTTACCGACCGACCATCGCCGAGCTCATCGGCATCGTCAACTATCGTAACTGCCTTGCACTATTCTCATAAAATTTGAGAATCAACACACAAACAATAATAACAACAACAATAAAATATTTCTTACAACAACATTAATAACAAACATGGCCAATACTAATCTCCATGGCGAAGACCTAATTCGACACTGCGGCTTGAATGATGTAGGAAGAGCGGTCGAGCAGATGGATTCGCATGATTTCCATCGATTGATTGGTATGTTCCTATTCATTCCGATTTTTTTTCGCGTCTAGCACACTGATGTTTATCTAACACAATTACATGTGTATTTCAGCTGTCAAGCTCGCAGCGAATGGATACGAAGTCCCTCCTCCCATCAACGGCAATCAGGAAGCCGAGTTGCAAGTGATGCAGCTTGCCTCCGACCTATTCATGAGGTACGCTGAACAAAACCGTCTCCTCACTGGACACCTCAATCCACCAGATCTCCGCATACAAGACTTTCTCGACGACGCTCTATCTCCTACCGGAGTGGATATTAATCTACCCACCAACGCTATCAACATGGACCGCTATGGAATGGCACGTAAGCTCTCTCTACCTGATGATCCCAGTATTTCTGAGTTTCATAACTCGGAAACTTCGAGCTACAAGTTGTGCAACGGTGTCCTCCACAATCCCTTCAATGATAGAAGAACTACAAAGGGTGTATTCCACATTGCTGATTTTGGCTTTCCTGTCCCCGCAGACAAGGTTAAAGTTCCTCTCATTGCCTATGCAAAGCTACTGGAGGCTGCATTGAAGCCCCCAGCCGATTTGAACCTCCTTCCATACACCTCCGAATGGAGCAAGCCAGTCGAGTCGATGGTGTCTCTGATGCTTCGTCCACTTGTATGCCCCGAAGTACCTGGAGTCAGTCCTGAGAAGCGCCTCGAAATTCGTTTCTTTGTGCCAGGTGGATGTGTTGCCAATCTGGACTTTGTCGAGAGTATCTTTGGCAATGCTGGCGATCCTAATCTTCCAGAAAACGATGCTGGGTTGGATACACGACATTGGACGGGAACTTCTGGATGTGTTATTCTTGCTCCACGTAAGTAAATTTTGATTCATATCATATGAAGATATATCATTCTTCTTCATTGCAGTACGAGATCATCAATTGATTCAATTGTCATTTATTCCAACCTCTTGCATAATCATAGACATCCGAAAATTGAAGAAGAAAGATCTTGGCCTTCCGCGCATCAATGATGCAACAGAAGAACAAAAGTTGACAGGCATGTGTTGGGAAAATGAAGATGAACTATACAATAATGGTACACCATTTAAGATCACTCTCCGTGACAAGCGAGGCATCATGGTGACCATTCTCGCTGATAACTACTTTGGTTACTGCAAGAAAGAAGTCAAAACCCAGATTAGTCTGGCTGCCAATATGTTTGGATCTGCTGAGGAGGAACATGCTGGAGGTATGAAAACATCTTGTTTCATTGATATTTCGTTATTCTTTCGTTGTTTACTCATTGTTTATCTCAAACTATACAAACTTATAGGAGCTGTTGCTTTCAAGTCCTACTCATTGGGTACACACTTTTATCCTGAGAAAGACTATGTCGGCACCAACCACACTTACAATAAGGCCCTATCCTTACTCGGGGATACTATCACAGTTCATCCTGGAGGATATGCCACCGATAAGAAGTACAAAAATATTCATATTTTGCCTGAAAACATGGAAGTTGACTTGAGCGCTCAAGCTGCAACTTGGACCAATGATGGTGAGACACAAAGCATCCGTATCCTTCCAGGCCACGAATACGTGCATCCAAGTGGGTACAAGATCCGGCTTGAAAAACATCCTGCATCAACTGGTAAGTGAATTTGAAGAGCTTATAAAGGATGTTGTTTCTTCGCTTTGACGGATTTGCTGAAATAGAAATATTCTGTTTCACTGTGTTTCCCGCTTTAGCATACAAATTGATTGGTACCGCCGGGGAAGGAACCTATTGCCACAAGCCATCGACCGTGAGTGGCGGCGGTAAGAGTGAGATATCAAAGAGCCTTCTCGATGCAGTCATCTATGGTGCTATTTATATTGGCGATTTTGAAGCTGATTTTCTGTCCCTGAAAGAGATTTGTGAACGAGATTATTCCAACTGCTTCCTGCCTGAGTTTGCCAAGCTCCAAGCAAGAAGCCCTGCTCGTAAGATGCTGTCAATGGATAGGTCCCTCGGCTCAGTTGTGAAATTGCTCACTCCAAAGAATGAGTACACCAACGAACATAATGAGTTTATCAATAGCATTCCAAGTCATATTCGATCGGTTGTATTCGCTATCAAACGCTTCTATAAGCCTGAATGGAATGGGGACTGGGAAAGCCATTTCAGTGTAGATATAGTGAATGGCGCGAAAGGCCACGAATTGAAGTTGGATGGGCGAAAGCTGGCTGGCAGTTATCTCCGAGTTGGCCACGATCATGTCAATGGCGGCTGGAGGACATACAAACTTCGTCAGGACTTCATCAGTGCGTCCAAGGTTCAAATGGAGGACGATATCAGTGCAAGCGTTGTAGTGCCACGTAGTCAGATAAAGGGTCTTCCAGATGACTACGCGATGTTTCCATCTCTAAAGATCACACAGAATTGCGAGTGGCGCCTGTTCCAACGTCCCGATGATGCTGTACTTCCTGGGTTTGACAAACAAACTGAAGAAGGTAAGCAAACATGTATGATCAGTATCCCTTTTGTCTTGTATCAAAACTGACCCAGTGCTTCAGATTTTGGCAGTGAGCATATATTTGTGTCCAATTTCAAACCCATCTACGAAGAGGAGATGAAGGATCTCACAGAGCGAGTCGATTTCTTCGAAATATTCACTGATCCAATGAAGAAGCACATGAGGAGGTGCATCAAGGAAGGCGGTGTCAATATGTGTTCAGCAAAGCCACGTGAGTAAATGCCTCTGATTTTTTGCATTACTGGAATCATAATCTCAATGTCAGACATCCACATCACATTGCAGGCATTTGGCATGGCCAACAAACCAAGAATCCTCGCTACCTCCAGGTGCGGCCTGATGTCGCCAAGCCAAGGGGCAAGTACCTAGCAGAGCTTGGCACACGCCTTTATCGCATGATCCCTTCAACCGAGCCATGTATCTTCCCAGTTGCTGCAGTCATCGGTGGGCGCAGAAACAACCCTCCGGATGAAATAGATGGAGTGAAAATTCGCCCTCTGTGTGTCTTCAATCCAATTCACTATCAAGAACTTCCAGAGCTTTTCACAGATTATATATGCTCAGTTACAGGAAAGAGCCCATCGACGACAGGTGCAGGCAGCGAAGGAGCACTAACAAAGGCGCCATTCAACGCCATACCCCTAACTGCTGATTTAAACAATGCAATAGTATCAATGATTCTTACAGGCTATGGGGGCTTTTCTTCGGCGGCTGGATTCATCGGACCTCATTACAAGGTAGATCACGACATCTCCCTGCTGATTCCTGAAGTTTGGTGCCGTATGACCCCAGAGGAGCGCACTCCTGAATGGCTCATTAAGAATGGGGAGCTTGAGAAGCTGGAGGACTTTGAACTTGATACTCCCGAAGGCAAACAGACTGTATTGGCGAGTCGTCTTGGCTACCGTATCACAGGTAAGATGGTAAAATGTAATCCATTTGGTACCAGTAATCAAATACAACATCTCACCTATTTTTCTTCTCGTAATCAAATTGAAACAGACAAATTTGTCTCTCATTACTTTGGCCGTGTCTTTGACAACCCAGCTGCTGCAATCAATGAGGAGATGCTCAAGCCTGAGTTGCAATCATTGGATGTATATGCTGATGGAATCGGAAACCTTGTCGAGGCCGAGAGGCTGTCAGCCCTCAACTATTTCAAGGATGGCACAATTATGTATGCTTGTCCTCTCCTAAAAATTATTCTGTACGTCCCTTTTCCTCTTTCTTTTTGTTCCAATTTACATGACATCTGACCAGAACTCACATCAACAATAATCGATCATAATATTTTCATTTGTTCTTTTCGGAAATCATGCAACAGCCATGTCATGGCCTATGGCCACTACGAACATAAATCAATACATGACCCTGAAATTCGAGCCATGTTTACAAGAGAGGCACTGCTCAAGTCTGATTGGTACAATGAGAGGCTTGTTACAAAGCAGCAGCGTGATACAGTTCGGTGCATGCGCAATATCAAGGCTTTGGAGGACTTCATGAGCCGCCCTGGATACAATGTCGAGGCTGCTCGACTTGGAATTCATGACAAGCTAAGTGAAGCTCAGAAGGAGCTTGCTCACGTGAGTAGTGAGTATTATCTCAAGGAGCTGGTGGGTACCATCGGAGCTGATCCAATCGTATTTTAGTAAATGGGGTAGAGGAGGCTCTCTCTGAAAGCTGCCATTCCCCACAAGCGTTTGCTGGCACGAAGGTATGCCAGCTCTATCTAGGTATTATTTGTTGTGAGAATCAAAGGGCATAGCAATAAAGATAAAGTGTAACATTTTAGGACAATTGGACCCAATAATCATGGCCTCTTTCAATAAAGACAGATTGGAATAAAACATAGGTATTTGATCACAAGATACCGTTGAGAAACAATGATTACATTCCACAAATTTTCTCTCCTTACTAGTCGACTCAGCCGAACCACATTTTTTTGAACCCCAAGGGGTCGAGAGATCAGATAGTAATGATTGCTTATAATTCAAATGAAAATGGTTGATAAAACAAAGATCATTCGGATCAAGCCTATGAATGGGAGGTACCAGATCCTACAGGTGCTTTCACCGACTGGCTTCGACTCTGCAGATCTATCAATAATATAAACTAGCGAAATTGCAATTGATTTCCCTCAAATAATAATCCAACAAAGATTGTTTTCTGTTCTCCGTACACTCCACACTACGTCCTAGCTCTCTTGGCCGACTTTTTCTTCCTCCCCCCACCAGTTGAGCCACTCCCCCCCATGGCACCACAGCTATTCACAAAATCCACAACCTCCCTAAATGCTAACGGGGTAATATTGTCGACATTGATTTCAACCTCATCCTCTGCAGAATTCTTGATCAGCGCCTTGGGACATTTTGTTTCAAGATCCGTAATGACCTTCCCAAGCTCCTCTTTCGATATTTTGTAGAGACACTTTGCAAACGCACGTTTATCCTCAATGGTTGGTTCTTCGATAATCCCCCCCTCTCCCGAGTATCCTCCCACGTCATTTGCAGCGCAGAGTTTCTCAAATTTTTCTTCAAATTTTTTGGCCATTGTCTGTAAGAGATTAGGGGCATCATGTAAGAGAGAATGTCTCCTATTTGGAAAAGTCAAAATTACAGAGGATAAATATCTTACCTGTGCCAAGTTGTAAAAATCACTTCCATCAGCATTGTAGGTCATGCAATTCTTCCAAATGAGACGAACTTCGTCAGCAGCATCGTGTATGGATTTGTATTTTCCCTCATTGACCTTCTTCTTGACGAGGCCAAGGTCCATCGGTTTTTTGATGACTTGGGGATAGTCAAAAAGACCGAGAGAATTCCAGTCGACAGGATCTCGGAATGGCTCTGTTAAATAATGATGAAAGGAGGGGACAGGTGAGAGCTGTGACCTTGCGATGACTTAATTCAATGCCAGCTTGGGGACAGTCGACGACAAATAGAGCATCACATCAGCCAATCAATTTGAAAATCACACGCAGCAACTGCGTAGGCGGACCAGACACAATGGATCTTCATCTACCATATTAAAAAAACGAGGCATACCCCACCACACAATCAACCAAAGCCTCACCTGCATCTGCTTTGGCATAAAATTGGCTGATGAGCTTGGCCATCGCTTGCCATTCCAGCGATAGGTTCGACATTATTTTTTGGACTGTGAAAATTTAAGAATCGATGGAAGAGCACAGCTTTGGTAGTAGAAAGGTCTTTGGTGGAGTGTTGAAGTGGTAGCAGGGTTGCAATAGCCGGATGCAATGCAGTAACAGTTTGATTTTATCTTCACCGCACTAAAAGCCGCAGAAGGATAGAATAGGTTGATTCAAAAGGTCCGCAACAAATACACGGAGAGAAATCTCTAAAATTTTGACCTGCGCTTGCTGTTAGCTATGCGATCGGGTATGCCGCGTCGAAGGGCGCACTAAATGTGCGCACCACGCACGTGCGCCGCACATTTTGTTCTCGCTAATTAATTTAACTAGCTTTAACTAGTTTACTAGGCGAAGCTATCGCCACTTAATTGTGCGTGAGCGCTCATGCGCACATATCGACTTCCCTAACCCCTAATCTTCCCTAAGATCCCTAAAAACGGACCTCGAACCTCGAACCCTCGAACTTGCTCGAACCTTCGACCAAAATAAAGGAGCCCTGTCGATCTCCACTGTCAGCCCGCAGTTCTTTTTGCCGTTACGAATAATCGAAGAGCAGCAACATTCACAACGGATCAAGATGGCAAAGATGACTGCGGAAATGCAGCAGCTCGCGAATGATCCCAACTTCGTCGTGGAATTCGCCATCGGTGATCCAGTCCCCGACCTCATTCCTCAATCCAAAGACAGCGGCATCAAAATGTCGGGAGTATACTTTGACGAAACTAAGCGATACATTATGAAGAGCTGCCACCTATCCAAGGACGACGTACGGATATTGGACATGGCAACGGGGCAAGTGGTCATGATATCGCATCACCCCGGGAAAAATCCATATGAAAGTCTCGATCCATTGGGATTGGGCAATACGGAAGCTCAGCACGAGGTTCATGGTGGAGAGTGGGAGTCGTCATGTGATGTTACTGCTCGTCAACATCCTATGCCTAGCTTTAAGATACGTCCGAAATCTATATCTAGGCATGGCCGTCAGTACATTAAGAAAATGCATGGTGAGTCTGTCAACATTGAAAGGATAATATTATGAGTGGTCACTTGCTGGCATTTTGAGATATGTTCATAATATTGTTCATCACAAGCCAGTAGTATCACCTATTCTCACCTTTGAAACTACGGTTCTGCAACATGTAAAGATGAAGGAGATGATGCCATAATGAATATCGGGAAGAAGAGCAAACTTTCAACTAAATCCATGCGTCCTCACTTTGAGGTAGGCAGAGGTAAAGATGGCAACGACGATTACACAATTGTCGCCGACATGATGGAACGTACATTCACAATAAGAAATGACAAGGATGAAGTCGTGTGCCAAGTGGCCAAAACAACAAAGGCAATGATTCAAATGGCCGTCTTGGGTTCAGGACAAGAAAGTACAATCGACATTGCACCAGGAGTCGATTGTTCTACCATACTGGCAATCGTGTTTGGATTGGGTCAGGTGGGAGCGCATTATGTGAAAGACGCTGCAAATAGTTATGTGGTGGATCCTATTAAGGATTCACTTGTTGGAGCTGCGGTGGAGGCTGCAGGTTTGGAAGATGTGGCGGATGCTTATACGGATGCCAGTAATGAGGCGGTGATGGGGAGTCGCAAGATTGCAAAGTTTCAAAAGTTCTTTAACGACACTTTCACATAATGGCCGTGCATGAGATAAAAGATTTAGTTTATTCAAGTATATGAATAGAGAGGATGATAATATTTGCTGCAATTTAACAGTGTACACCACCATATCATCTGCATCAGCTCTTCTTCGCCCTCTTTCGTGAATTGGGTGATTTATCATTGCTGAAGATTGCAGAGATACCCTCTTCATCATTGGTAGCAGACATGGTTGCCAAAGTCCATAGTGCTTTCCCTACCTTAAACGGTGTCCAGTCTGACGATCCATCCTTGTCGCTCCTAGCCACATTCAACCCAGTGGCAATTTCTCTACAACGATCATTGACCTCCATGTATATCTTCAATGTGTATCCCCTCTTTTTATCATACAAGCATTCAATAACCTCATCGTCCATGAAAGCAAAAATATCAGGGCGATACAAAGACAAGACAGCCGAGGCAGTGGCAGGTCCAACTCCCTTCAGTTCGCACAGCTCTTTCACCGCCAATGATATTTGTTTGGTATATTCTCCACTTGCGTCATTCTCAGGAATGCCATCAGCAACCTCAAACGCTCGTGTTGCAGCCGTAGCAACGGACGCATCACTGTTGGATTTCAGCATTGGCTTCAGCGCATGGCGGGGCTTACCCTTGCCAAATTTCCATTCAATTATAATGTTCAATAGTTGATCCTTTGTCATGCATTTAGCTTCAGAGTTTGTCGTCATCCACATCTTCGCAAGGTCATCCCTCTGTTTGTCCAGTTTGACCAACTTGGCCCCGCCCTTGGCTTTGATCATGTTGGCATAGTGTGAGGATGCACGCTCCCATGTGTCTACAACGTGATCGGCAGACATTGGCTGGAGCGAGACGAGCCGAGCAGCTGCTTCCACTCCGGGTCTAGTGTAGTGGTTTGATTTTTTGGGTGCGGGATTGTTTGGTTTACTGTCACTGGCGTCGGAGGATGCCTTCTTTGCTGTGCGTGATGATTGGCGGCGTTTGGTTGCTGCCATCGTTGCCCTCGCGTTCGCAAATGCTGTGGATGTTGAGACTTGTCGATGAAATGGAGGAATGGTGTGGTGGGGGGCGAATGAAGCAGATGACGAATGTCGGGCGAGGGTAGAGAGGAGGATTGAAAATGGCAATGTGCTACCGAGCATGCTGTGAAAAAAAAATGACTACCACGACGAGAGTGCGATAGCTGGTGCTCTGGTGCTGGTGGCTGTGGCTGGAATTGGATGGAGTCAACCTCAACATTGTCATTGGTCATGCGCGCCTTTTTTTCTGGGTGGTACCTTCGTTCCCGCTATTTGCTTGTATCCAACATCGATCACAAAATTGCGTATGTAGACAAAAAGGTCGGTGATTTTAAAAGTTTTATACCGGCCCTACATTAC
>JAZGVS010000853.1:0-11812 GCA_037356235.1 Bacterosira constricta
GTATCAGGAATCATTATCAAGAGGTATCTGAGGAATATTGCATACTTGGAATGATACAATTTGGGTCAGTAATGGGTGTATTATACGTTTTGTACAAAAAGCGATATAAAAGCAGTATCAGGCAGGAAAGGGTTAAATCTGTATATGGTCCAGATAAATCCATATATCTTGACAAATCTGTCAAAAATTGGGTTATGAAACATTTGAGATTATGTATTGATCCAAATCCAACATCAATCACCTGAATAACATCACAATTCACAATCACCATCTAACAGCCAGAGGTCGCAATAGACCATCACCATCACTCCAGGACCCTCACCCATCACCCAAGGTGCATCACCATGGCGAAAACAAAGCAATCTGCCCGCAAAACCATCGGGGGCATGGCTCCTCGATGGCGGGAAGCAGCAGCAGCAGAGCAGCTAGAAATGATAAAAAGGCTGAAGAGAAGTGGAAGGAAATCCATCGCTCTGCTGATTTGGATGTTACGTCTTTGCTGCGCTTCACCAATCTCTCTTCGGCTGCACATCGTCTTCCTCTTATTGTCAGGTCATGTCAAGTGGAGGGGTCATCTTCTAATGACCCCTCCACTATATCTTCCATGCCTATTTTTGATTTGGGAACAATTAATGATGGCACTTACATATGATCAAGAAAGACAACCCAACTGGAGGATTCAGTTACCAGCCATGCTAATGCATTGTTGAAAGAGGTTGTCAAAAGGGTAAAAAGGATGTACACACATTCAAGCTGGGTAATGAGGATATGGGAAAACGGAGAAGGTGGGGGGTTTAGTATCCTTCCTCAAGAGCAGTGCATTGACGGAGAGTATGCGGAGCTTTGTCGTGTCCTCGAGAGTGGTGAATTGAATGGTTGTGATCTTCGAGGAAATACAGAGACAAACCAGCATGGACTTGTCTCCAATAAAAACTTGAAAGCTCAAACATTTGTTGCAGTTGAGGGTGGCGTGATTTGGTCAGAGGACATTCACGACAAAATGATCCGCGATCAGGGCGACCCTCTGTTGGGATTGTCGTCAAATGTAGTTCCTGCAAAGTTGCTGAAGTCAATCTTAGACGAAGATATGCCAGATAAGCGTACGTGGAACAGCTACAGGCGAGCATGTGCCAAGAGACGAGGGTGGGGCGGAGGGATCCCTGGCTTTGTAGTAGAGAGTAGCTTCCGAGGGAACGAAACAAAACATATTGATGATCCAGGTTGGCTTTACATGTCAGCGGATGGCGCGGTTGAAGCTAGTAAAACCAGAAGCCAAATCTTGAGGCACGAGTGATGATCTTAGATTTGGAGAGACTTAGCATCACTGTTGGCTTTGAAACAATTAGAGATGTCCCCATCGACACAGAACTCACAAAATGGATTGGGGTTGTTGGGGGGGAATTTGTGACCAGATTTTACCTGGACAGGCTCAAATGTCTCGCACCGCTCATAAATGCCAAAAGTCGCTGGAACAAATTGCCAATTCTTCAGGATTAGCCCTGGAGAGAACGGAAAGATAACAGCCAGGCTGATAGCGATACTGCTGTATATCTCAATCCAAAAGAATCTTCCTTTTTTGCCTTGAACGAATGGCATCCTGTTCCAAACTCAGCGAGGGATACTGCCTTCTCAATGAAATGATGAAAAACAATGCGTCGGCTGCTCATTCGCCTAAAAAATGGTGTAAACCTTATGACTACGACAAGGATGTATATCAACTCTTTGCGGAACCAAGCATCAATGATAACCGTCTCTCTCTACTAGCAAGAAGGAAAATGAGAAACGTACCTGACGTAGCCTCAACGGGTTTCAACGTCGTATAAGGAGGAACATTTTGAAGAACTTTGAAGCTAATGTTGAGGTCGTTGAAATCATAGATCCTTCAAATCCAGCAAAACTTTTCGAGCTCCCTGACAGGCCAGCACTGGGTGCGCGTGCTAAACGAAACATTCACAAGAACAATCCTGTACTTGCATATGGAGGTACCATTGAACATCTTGATGATGAAACGTCAAGAGACGGTTACGTTTTTGATTTGACCATTCCTGAAGAGTATGAGGGCCCACCACTTTATATTGATGGCCGGCGGGGCATTGGCGGGGTGACAAATGATCCCTGGACTCCAACTGGGGTTGCTAGGCGTGAAGCAAACCTTGCAATGCTTGAGCACTGGGACGAGGAGACAAAAACGCCACAAATTGTCATGTATGCAACCAGAGGAATTGAGAAAGGAGAGGAGCTTCTTTATCATTATGGTAATATTTACTGGAAGGTCGCATGGATCGCATTATTGCGAGAGCACGCAGAGTATGTTGCAGAGACTGCTATAAAATGCCGATCCTTTAGGAGACAACTCCTAAACCAGCCAAACTCAAACCGCACCGGTAAAGAGTTGGAGAGAGTTATGAAAGGCTTAATAAGAAATATGGAAAGCAACGAAAAGGAAATGGAGAACGAAGATAATATCCCGTCCCCTTTTAGGTGTGGAGTAACTGGGTGGGTACACGAAGAGGAGAATGGGCTTGGGCGAAAAAATGAGGAGTGGTAAAACCTTCGGTACCGTATGCTCAACCTCCGTCACTGCATCATTTGCAGATTATCGTCTGATACCCATGCTATATATTTCCTTTCATGAAGCTGTGATATCATCTTTGTACATAGTGCCAAAACGCCCCCTGATCAGAGGGGTGCATCTATTATGGCTTCTAGTTGACTATCAACATCACGTGTTGCAATTCAAGGCGCAATGAGCTTTTCCCCTGAAGAAAGGGAAAATATTCCAAAAACATAACATGAAAAAGGGAGTAAGTATGAATTCAAAACAATCTTCTCTTCCATAATTATCCAATCAAATACAGACCATGACACAGAGTACTTTTTTTACTCTCAATCTCAATGAGACTAGCTCGATATATACAGTAGTTGGCGCTTGTTTACTGGCTTGCGCGGATAGCTGGGATGCGGATTGTATTGCGGATGTGGGCATGTGATGGAAGACGGAAGACAGTATGACATAAATAGACAATAGACTCTGCGCTACTGCTATGCATTCGAAATTGCCTTCCGCTCCATGATCGTCCATTTGACAATGATAAATGATATTAATATTTCCATTCGTTTTGTTTAATTACTTTGTTTGCATACATCTTCATGTGATCGTATCATGTGCTTTATTCTCATCAGACAATACACTTGAATATATGCATGTATGCATATTATTAATACGCATATTCATATTCATATTAGTAGGCTGGCGAAGAAGATTCAGTTTCTCAATTGTTCAAAGATTGGTGTCAACTAAAAACCAACTTATCAAAGTGGACTAAAGATTTGAGTATACGATGGACTATTCAAACATCAGCGAGTGCTTATTGCGCCCAACGATTAAGTGACAAAAAATTGGTGTCTGAATGGAATAGTTGATAGTTGTGTGTTGTCAGTACTGTCAATCTGATAGTAAGAGGCAAACAGTCGATAGTTGCTGCTCGCATTGGAGAGTGATCGTGTTGAAGTCATCCGCGTTGCTTCCGCGTTCGGCATCGGCGAGCTGATTGATGCGTTGCGATGTCAGCGAACAGTTGTTGGTAGCTGCAGTTGGCGTTTTCAATGTGGTTGCCGCCACCATGGTTTTAGACACCTGTAGTTGCGGCAGGTTGCGGCAATACCGTAAAGGGCCAGTGCAACAGCTACCCCTCTAGCCTAGATTCAAGATGAAAAAATGTGGCCGCCCTACCCTGCCCTGTAGCCGCCATCTTTTTGTTACTTTCAATTTTTTATCTGGTACTATTTCACTGAAGGAATTCGTACGTAGAGAGTGACTGGTTAGGAACTCCATACCATAAAATTTGAATTTGCCGCCGAGCTAATACCTTACAACCTCACATGCCTCGAACCTCTCGAACGGCATGGAAACATTGGGGACTATTTGGCTTGGCTCACCCGACTTTTTCTCCTATTATGTATCTCTCCTCTCAGCACTGCCATCGGATACAGTAACCATCGGTCAGATATCATTTACCCACAACGATCATAATTACATGTTCACCAATCCCAACCACCTCCATCACATCAAACTTATCTTGGACAAACACAAGTCTCAAACAAAAACGTACACACGTCTCCTCCAAGAAAAATATCATGCTGCAAAAATATTCAGCGGCCTTGAGCTACTTGCTCCTATCCTGCTCTGTCGCCTCCTCGGCATCCGAGCAAGCTGCCTTTCCAGCGAACATTGACGCCGACAGCAACATCAAAACACGTGGTCGCGCATCCTTCCTAAACGTCGAGCATGCAGACCGGCGCGTGAATCAGCATCAAGAGAAGAAAAAGAAGAAGCAGGCTGCCGCCGCCGCCGTCGTAGACAGTGACACCAATACGAATGAGCACCATTTACACGTGAAAGAATTTCTGAGCGATAATTCTGTCGTGGTGCCGACGCAATCCGAAAATATTCAGAATGCCATTGCTACCAAAAATACCAATAATGACAGCATCCTCGATGCTGTTTCCAAACGAAATAAAAAGGTAGAGGCCCGTCGCAAGAAACAACAGGAGCAACAGAAGTTCAAGAAAAACGCACAGTATACTAGTGGGACTTCCAAATCTGGCAAGAGCGAGGATTCCAAATCAGCCAAGTCAGCCAAGATAAACACGTGAGTATTGTTGTGTGTTCACTCGGAGCATGCGCTACAGTACAATTTGTATATTGAAGTTACTTTTTCTCTCTTTTTTCTTTCTCGCATATTATGCTTACACATCTTGCCAAAAACGCGCTTCAGTTCGTCGCCTACTCTTGATCCCACGGTAGCTCCCACGCTCTCGCCCACGATCTCGCCCACGTAAGTGTTGTAAAAACTTGTATTGCCATCACACATTCTTGTGACTTTTTCCTAACACACCATGTCAAACTTTTTTTACTATTCTTCCTTCGTTATTTAGATTGGAGCCAACTATCGTACAGACTTTTGACCCGACTCTCTCACCCAACACATTGGATCCATCGTATTCACCCACTTTGGCACCCAGTGTGTCGCCAACTCTGTCACCCACACTTTCGCCCACACTGTCACCCACTCTGTCACCCACACTGTCGCCGACCGTCACACCCACCGTCGAGCCAACTTTTCAACCAACTATTTCCAAAAAACCAACCCTGAATCCGACACCTGAGCCGACTCTTGAGCCAACCCTCAAAGAAAGTTCTAAAGCGGGCAAAGGCTCCAAGTCCAAGTCAGGCAAGAGGGAAGCGTGAGTTTGTGTCTCGCTTGAAGCATCGTATTCAATTGTTTAGGATTCTTTTGTAGACACTATTTTTTAACTCTTGTTCTCTCTTTGCATGCTTCAGATTTTCGCCTACTCTTGAGCCAAGCTTTTCTCCTACATTTTCGCCTACTCTTGAGCCAACCTTTTCTCCAACGGTCACGTAAGTGAAGCAATAATGTTGTAAATTTTACACTTTTAATGATCTCAACACCCTGATGACCAACTCAATTTTTTTCATTATTTTATTCCCTTATCGCTTTTTAGATTGTCGCCTACAGGAGAAACCCTCGAGCCAACGCTCAGTCCGACTCTTGAACCAACCATCTCAAACAAACCAACAGCCCCTTCCTGGGGAAGTGGGACAAGTTCTAAATCCAGCAAGGGCACTAAATCTTCTTCCAAGGCTAGCAAGGCGGGCATCATGACACCACACCCAACGAACGTGCCTACACCGGTGAGTAGACGGAAATCTCCAATTTAGCCCAGTTTTGTTTTGAGTTGGTATTCCAAATAGTATCATTTTTCTTCATTCCAAACAAAATGAAACACATCTCATCTTTAAATGATCTTCTCTGTCCTCTCTATTCATTCATATTTCTCTATATCTTTCAGATGGTCACGTTCGTGCCACCCGGAGCTGAATTTTTCGATAGTTTTGAGGACGGGACATTTCCCGGTCCTCCTTGGTCCGTGACGTCTTCTAGTGGAAATGAACCTAATAATTTCAGGGGCAGAAGACTGGACGAGGAGGAACCAATGTCTGATGTTTGGGCACTCACCACCGAGAGAGCCCTCACTGGCATCTTTTCCATCATGACACCTGATCTGAGCAACGGCGAACAAATGCCTCGAATGGCTCAAGTCATGCTCGCCGTGAACGAGGATTGGAGTACCCCAGGAAATCTTACCTTTTCTGCACTAGCACCTTTGGGAGAAGACGACACCTTATCTTATGGTGTGGATGGCGAGACCATGGGTAACGTAGATATGGGAGATGAGTGGGAAACATATGAAATATACCTCGCCCTCGGATCAAAGGAGGTCACATGGGAGTATGCTTACAACCCATCGCAAGAAAATGATCAGGAAGCTGGTATGGCATTTATGGATAATGTCTTCTTCATTCCAAGCACTCTTCCAGTCCCAACAACAGATCCATCGTATTCTCCAACGACATATTTCCCGTAAGTTGTTGTATGTATGCACTGCAATTTATACACTGATGTTGATGCTAACACTTGATATATTTTTTCATAAATATCAGATCATTCTCTCCTACTAGCTTGCCAATATCTGGTGTCTGTCCAGCCACTCCCAATAATTGCTTCCCAGGCGGCTGTGATGGAGTATGCACTGGCGCCTTTGGAACTATCGGAGCTAATAGTTGTCTCTCAGAGAACCCAGATGATGGCACGTGTGTGAATTTGAATGCAACTGTGGGCGATGATTCGTGTAGGGCAGAAAATGCTTGTAGGGGCTTGAGAGGTAAGGTGTATACATGTTAGGGTATATTTGCAGGGTGTTTGACTTCAAACTGAACATGATTGAAATCCTTATCGCTGTATTTTTTCTCCTCTCCCACACACTTATGAACAGGTACGGTAGGTGATAGATCCTGCGAGAATCCTTTCGCCTGCCTTAAATCCATCGGAATTATCAGCAACGACTCATGTAAGGGTGAAAGCAGTTGTACAAAGAATAGTAACAATATTGGAGAAAGTTCTTGCCGTGGCGAAAGATCATGCACGAAAAACAGTGCGATAATTCAGGACGCAAGCTGTATGGGGAAATTAAGCTGTACCTTTAATCAAGCACCTATCGGCAATTCATCGGTAAGTAGCAGTAAAAGAATGTACCTTTGTGTGTGTGTGTGTGTTTTCTGTTTCCCTTTCTGACACCCTATTTTTGTTTTCGTTTCTTTAGTGCGTTTGGAGTCTAGGACCAGATGATGATGATCTTGGTGTCTGCGAGAATAACAGAGGGCCGATTGGTTCCAATTCATGCACGGGATTCATGGCGTGCCGTGAGTGTGATTGCTGCAATCATGAAGTATTTAATTGCGTATTTGTCGCCTCTGATAATCTGGTTTTACTCTCTTTCATTCTGGCAGACAACAATACTGGAACGATTGGGGATAATTCGTGCAATGGCTTCCAAGCATGCCTAAACAATGAAGGTGGTGAGTGTCGCACATGTGGTATTGAACTTATATTCAAGAGATATTCAAAATGAGGACTAACGTTGCTTGTCCAAATGCACTGTACGAATACTTTTGTTTGAGCAGATGTTGGAGATGACGCGTGCAATGGCGGTACGGCTTGTATTCAGAATTTGCAATTTTCTGGATTTTCCAATTGTGAGTGTTTCCATTGCATTATACATTTTGCATAAGATGAGCGTGTGCACTAAAACAACAATCCCCTCATTGTCCCACACTTCCAGACACCATTGCCGACCAGAGCTGTAACGGAGATAGTTCCTGTGCGCTCAACAAAGGGAATGTCTCCGTTCTTGGCTGGTGAGTCATACGACCTCAGGAGAACATGGATTCCATCTCTTTTGTACTGTACCATATGGTATCCTCATTCCAGAAATTTGCTCTGTCTTTATCTCTGAAATATTTTTTCAGCATTGGAGAACTATCGTGTGCTGCTAACACGGGTGATATCGGGTACAAAAGCTGTGATGGGTTCCAGACCTGTGTTAAGAACACTAGTCCAATTGGAGAAATGATTTTGACTATGGAGGAGTTAGACAATATAGACGAGGAACCACGGGGGTCTTGCATCAATCCAGAGAAAACAGAAGATGATGCTGGTGAAGGATTTAATGGTGCTTGCTATTTCAACGAGGGTGTGGTTGGCGTCGGGTGAGTGACATCCTTTACGGTGAAGAAAAATGTGTACTTTCTATAATTGCCTTCCATATCTAATGACTGAGCATGATTTTTGCTTACTTTTGCAGGTCGTGTACGGCAGCATCCTCCTGTTGTGAAAACACCGCTGAAATAGGTGATAATGTTTGTCAACAAGTTGGGGAATGCAGCGATTGTGATTAATGAATGTTGTCAGCAACAACCAAAACTATATGTTAGTTTGTCAATGAAAAGTCACTTCTCTGCCTGGGGCATTTCGAAGAATTGTTTGAAATATCAATGAAAAATGCTGTCATAGCCCATAAAACGAGAGAGTGAATAATGTATAGAAAAAATAACCGGTGACAAGTGTTAAATATTTTGGTTAAGATGTGACTAGATATGATTATAGCTCATTCTTGTGCCTCTATCTGTCTGTCTGTATTGTTACACCTCATAAGGAATGGTTTCACTCAATCTTCCCCCTCCTCGTCTTCAATCGCCTCCACTAGCAAAGATCAGCAACTCGCCCCCCCCTCCTCACACTACTTGATACGTATGTGACACACTTCTTCTCTCTCACTTTCAAGTACTCATTCTCCAAAGATAGGATTATATTACTTTTTTCTAACTGTCTTCACTCTTATATTTAATCTTCCTCATTATCATCTTCCTCTCCCTCCACAGGTAAATCTAAAAAGCTCGGGCGCTCGTTTCCTTCCTCACTCCTTGGTGCGGATGACACAGTAGACGCACTCCTCTCAGCCTTGAAACTCTGCGTACTCATCCTCAAACTCACAATGGAAGTAACCGCAATCATGGATGCACGCAGCTTCATCCTCGCATTAAACCCCTTGAGACGCCGGCTAGTGAATTGCAGATTGTTCGCGACGAGCATGGCGCCACGCTGGCGCATCCAGGGACTTGCCATGGCTTCGCGTGACGACAGACGTTTTGATGGGTCGGTTACGAGCAGCTTTCTCACGAGGTCTTTGGCTTGCTCGGATACGTGCGCCCAGCCATCTTCTTCGAACTCGTACTGACCCATGACGATGTTACGAAAGAGTTGCTTTTGTGACCTCCCAGAAAAGGGAAGATCACCTCCCAAAAGGAGGAACATGATGACACCGCAGCTCCACAAGTCACTCTGTTTGTTTCGTGAGAGGGAGACAGAAAGTTTGTGAGAATGGGAATAGAAAAAACGTACCGATGATGCGAGATTGGCATACTCGTGGTTTACATGAAGCAATAATAACAACAACAACAACTTACCTGTTGGTCGTAGGGCGAGCGCATTAATACTTCTGGGGCTGTATTTTCATGTTGGTGTGAAGGTGAGATGATTTATAGAAAAATAGTGATATAGCACATTGTGTTTCAGAAACGATCAGGGATAACGTCAGACATTCAATCATAATAATAATAAAGAAGAAGAAGAAGAACTACACACAAACACTACTTACCAACAAAGAAAGGAGTCCCGCACTGCTTCGTCAAACTCATCGGCTCATAAACCCTCGCCGCAAACCCAAAATCTGCCAACATCATCGTAACATCATCATCCTCACCCACCAACAACAAATTCTTCGGCTTCATATCACAATGCGCCACACTATTCTCATGACAATACCTCACACTCTCCAACATCTTCCGACACAAACTCCTCGCATCATTCTCCGTATAACTCTTGCGCTGTCCAATCCGATCAAACAAATCACCACCCGACATGAGCTCCATGATCAAAAAGTAACATTCCTCTTCCTCAAAGAAGTCAATCAGAGGACAAATGTAACTATGCCGCAATGTCGATAGAATGAGGACCTCATCGTATATCGCCGCATCATCACCGGGAGGAAGATCCTTGCGCAATACACACTTGACTGCGATTTTCTTCCCGGTGGCACGATGCGTGCCACGGCATACCGTGGCGAAGGAACCGGATTTGAGTCGTGCGTTGAGTTGATATATTTCGCGAAAGGTTGCTTTTGCGCATCCTTCGGGGAAGATGGGGAATTCGACGCGCGTGAGTGCCTTGCGGAGGTCGAAGGTTATGTCGGTGAAGGATTTTAGGTTGGTGCGTTCGTATGGTCCGATGGTGGATGTGAATTGATGGGAGGAGTAGATGTTTTGATGGAAGATGCTACTTTTGCGTGTGTCTTCCTCCTTCTCATTGTCTTCTTCTTCCCCCCTTGTGAGACTCCGTGAACTGGTATTTTTAGTAACCGCCGGCATGGCACTCGGATGAGCCTTATCCAACTGAGACGAAGGGGCAATCACAACCTCATTCGTTTTGACATGTGGCTCCACAAGCATTATTTCAACATAATATCCCAATGGTCTCCCTTCTCCTTTATCATTTCCCTCTCTTGCATCAATGACCAATTGTCTTAGTTCCTTCAATTGTTCATCTTCTTCTACCCATTGATCTAGATTGTTGAATTTCGAATTGCTATCATCATCAGCATCATCATTGTCACGAGCAGCATCCTGCATTTCGTTACGCTTGGCAACAAATAATTCTTCATAATATCTCTTGGCGGCAAGTCCTTCATTTGCCTTGGATACAGTTATCCGAAGCTGAAATTGGCAGATATTGTTTGCAACAGTAGATTGTTTGCTATCATCGTCACTACTATCATCACTACTATCATCATCACTATCATCATCATTATTAAGATGTGGCGTCAGATAGAATTCATCATTACCAACATATTTCACCTCCCCCGTCTCCTCATCAATTGATAGAAGGGTTGATAAGTTATTCATTATTGGTTGCCTTGTTTTGGCATTGTGGGGGATCAATTTTGCATTGTATTCTGCTGCTACAGTAGGGGAGGTGGAGGAGGATAGCAGTTGAACATTGTCCACTTTGGACTGATGTGTCATGTGATGATAATATATTGAAAGTGTCATGTGATGATATATATCACAAATCAAAGGACGTGAATGGTAAAGAATGACAAAAACGATGATTCATCGAATAATATATAAACAAAAAAAGAATAGATTGGCAATAATAGTGAGCGTATACTATGCACGAAAATAAATCAATTACAACGGTCACATGAATATAATGTCACGCACCACATGAAACCCCGCCGTTCCAAATCCACCCGCATCATCTTGCAGTGCCGTCGTAATGGCATTGCAAATGAGAGCCATTTCCTCTGCCTCCTCATCCTCTACTTTGCTATCATTATCATGCCCACCATCACCCTCGACATTGTCACCATTAGCGGAACCACCGCCACTCTTTTTATTGTGCCTCTTGCGAACCTCGCGAGCATTTTTCCACGCAGGATCATTCAATCCAAAGACTCGAAAGGATTTGGAGGAGAGTGCCACGTGATGGATGGAGGTGGGGGAGGTGGGGAAATGGTAGGGCGTTATGTTGATGTTGTTCATGGTGTTAGTGTTAGTGTTTTTGTTATGTTCAATACATCGTATTATTTGGTCTTGTGTTGTGATTAGGCATAAACGCATAGGGGGGAGCCAATGCCAATTTGGGGGGGTATCCAGCCTTTATTCCACCCCTAAATTTGGGGGGAGACCCCGTAGGAACTTGTAGAAATGCATACCAGGGTGAGGGATATCCCTATATGGAGTCTGTCACACTCTGTCACACTGACATCAGACGTGCCATTCTAGTACGTCTACTGTAGGAATCAATACTACCCCTGAGATGCCGGCCCGAGG
>JAZGVS010000854.1:0-11811 GCA_037356235.1 Bacterosira constricta
CATCCCGATCATCTCAGTCTTACGAAAAAGTAATCACACGTGTACAGGCGTGTACAATATGAATAAATTGCCTCTTTTATATGAAGCTTGAGCTGCTGCGTACAAATCATTGAATTGCAGTGAATTGACCAATTTATTGGCAAAAGTATGTCCGCTACGTACTTTGTATTCGTAAATTGTCACCAAGAGGAACTCCGTGCATAAACCATCATCACATATTGTAAGGTCATTTTCGAACAAGATCTTCAAAGTTTTCATTGTGGCACGCCAGTTTGGACTGATAACACCCCCCATGAAGAGAGTATTTTTCAGATGTCTTGTGATGCACGAGAAAAATGACAAATAATTTTGAAGATATCCAGGCTACTGCAAAATGCAAAACTCTTGTTACATCAGGTCGCATATTGGATATGGTAAGGATTGATATTTTCTACGCATCTAAAGTCCCTCCAGTTGGCATTATGTATTGAATTTCTTCGCAGGTACTATGTGGCGCTGCCTTTTTTGTTAGCTTTCTGCAGGGATGGAAAATTTTGTTTGCAACCAACCAGCCGACGTCTGGTATCATAGGTAGAGCGACAGGTTGGCTGGGCTGTGACGGACAGCTACTAAGCTTGGAGCCGGCATCGCAAGCGGCAAATGGACTGATCTATGCAGGAAACGATATTTTTGCTTAGTGTCTATTGAGCCGGACATTATTTGGCAAAAGCCAAAAGCTTGTCCATGTGTTCTACATTTTGGAGTTATGCTGAAACAAGGAAATATTTGTATAGCGAGAAAACTGGGTTTCTAAGATCTACCACTATGTCTTTAATGTAGAAAATAGCGAACTGTGTATCACCCTACAGCCGCATAGCAGACAAAATTAAAGAAATCAGATTTCCAATCCTTACATAACAAACTACATAGTGTAATGCCTTGGCATAATCCTCATTCCCTAGCTTGGTCGGTGAATCATTCATGACTCCATTCAGCATTTTCCTCATGCCTCTTGCATACCCCTCCGTTTATGGCATACTGAAAGCATCCATCACGACTGCAAGCATATTTTTTGACGATTGCCCCATGCTTGACACATACTCCTTTCGTCTGGACATTGTTGGTGCATCCTTCGTGAGTGCAAGTTCTGACGGTTGCCCCATGCCTGACACATACTCCTTTATTTTGGACCTTGTTGGTGCATCCTTCGTGACTGCAATTTTTAACCTTTGCCCCATGCCTAATGCAGACCCCTCGGTTTACAACTTTGTTGGTGCATCCTTCATGAGTGCAAGTTTTGATTTCGGGTTTTCCCCCATGAGTATGGCAGACTCCCTTCTTCTGGACTCTGCTTGTGCATCCTTCATGACTGCACATTTTAATTTTGACCTTTGCCCCATGCCTAATGCAAACTCCTCCTATCCGGGCATTGTTGGTGCATCCTTCGTGAGTACAAGTTTTAGGTATGACTATTGCCCCATGCCTTTGGCAGACCCCTCCTTGTTTCGATCTATTGGTGCATCCTTCGTGACTACAGGCTTTCTTTCTGGGTGTTCCCGCCTGCCTCCTGATCATGTGCTCCCTGCATAAAACTCCATTTATCCCATGGCTAAATTGTACCTCTGTGTTAAAGCATCCTTCATGACTGCAAGTTTTGACCAATTTTGCCCCATGCCTAATGCAGACTCCTCCTATCCGGGCATTGTTGGTGCATCCTTCGTGAGTACAGGTTCTAGTTTTGACTATTGCCCCATGCCTTTGGCAAACCCCTCCTTGTTTGGATCTACTGGTGCATCCTTCGTGACTACAGGCTTTCTTTCTGGGTGTCCCCCCCTGCCTCCTGTTCATATGCTCATTGCATACAACTCCATTTATGGCATTGTTAAAGCATCCTTCATGACTACAACTTTTGACTAAATGAGCATTGCAGACTTCTCCTTCTATAACATAGTTCGTGCATCCTTCTTCGCTACAAGTTTTTTGTGGTGGTAGTGATGGAGGTGGTGGAGTGCTCGATGGGGCTGTGAAATCTTTATTTTGATGCCTTTGGCAGACTCCTCCTTTTCGACCCTGCGATGTGCATCCTTCAAAACTGCACACTCTGACCTTTGCCCCATGCCTCACGCAGAGTCCTCCATTTTTTATATGGTTGGTGCATCCTTCATGACTGCACACTCTGACCTTTGCCCCATGCCTTTTGCAGACTCCATTATTCTGGACATTATTGGTGCATCCTTCATGACTGCAGGATTTGATTGCGACGTTTGCCCCATGCCTAATGCAGAGTCCTCCTTTTTTGGATTTGTTGGTGCATCCGTCATGACTGCAAGATTTGACTTGTGCCCCATGCCGCGTGCAGACTCCCCCTTTTACGACAACGTTGGTACATTCTTCATGACTGCAAGTCTTGACTTTTGCTCCGTGCTTGATGCAGACCCCCCCTTTTACAACATGGTGGGTGCATCCTTCATAATTGCAAATCTTGACTTTTGCCCCGTGCCTCATACAGATCCCTCCTTTTACAACAACGTTGGTGCATCCTTCATGACTGCACAGTCTGAGCTTTGCCCCATGCCTCACGCAGACCCCTCCATTTACAACATGGTTGGTGCATCCTTCATGACTGCACAGTCTGACCTTCGCCCCGTGCCTCATGCAGACCCCTCCATTTACAACACGGTTGGTGCATCCTTCATGACTGCAAATCTTGACTTTTGCCCCGTGCCTATTGCAGACCCCTCCATTTACAACATGGTTCGTGCATCCTTCATGATTGCAAGTTTTATGTTTGACTTTTTTCCCATGCGCAATGCAGAATCCTTCCTTGACAACGTAGCTCGTACATCCTTCGTGACTGCAAGTTTGGACTTTTGCCCCATGCCACATGCAGACGCCCCCACTTATAACATGGTTGGTGCATCCTTCGTGACGGCAAGTTTTGATTTTGGCTCTTGTCCCATGATTCCAGCAGAATCCTTTTGTGCGGGCGAGATCGGTGCATCCTTCATGATTGCAGGGTAAACAAGTTCCCTCATGCCTCGTGCATACTCCTCCTCTCTGAGAGATGGTTTTGCAGTTAGCAACAGAGCACTCATTACGGGCTCTTTTTGTCGGTACTGGGTCATATTTTTCAATACTCTGTTTACGCTTATTCTGGATACCTACCTCAGCATTGTTTGCTGTGATGCTGCATTCATTGGCATAGGAAATCCTTGAAATCTGTTCCTCAAACACCGATGTGAAATCGATTGGGTTGCTGGGATCGGTATCCGACATCTCGACGACAGAAAGAGCGCGATGAGTAAGAAAAAGGGGAAATCGCGGAGGCGAGGAGGGAGGGGGTGGTTCGTGCGCCGCGATGAATTTTGGTATTGTATATAGATTCGTTGCCGCTGGGATTTAGCTCATAGCGATGTCAACGGTAAAGATACGCAACAGAGTGGATAGGAAGGAGATCCAAGATGCTGTAGGTAATGGGCGTGGACGGAGGAAATATCTGGCCATGGGGGTTGGTCTTCTCGCCGAGTGGTTGTTAGTTGTTACACGTTGTTTGTCGGTTGTTACAATTACAATAGCAATCGGTTCGGTTCAGGTTCAGAGTTCCAGGCCAGTTGTCTTCCTGGCGTGGTCGCGGTTGAAGAAAAGTTCGTTCGTTGCTTGTTGTCTTCTCTCGCTTTTTTGTTTTTGTTTGGCACTCATAGGGGGCGCGGTGTTCGATTTCCGGGGGCTGTGCCCCCAGTTATGCAGCGCTGAATTCGGGGGTCTCTACTGTAGGAACACGTAAGATTTGTATGAGACTACTGTCGTAGTGCCTGAATTTCATCATACCCAAGAGGTATTTATAGTAGGTGAGATGGACTTAACTAGAGACAGTTAGTACGATAGCAACCACCGAGAAACCTCGGATTTTTGCTTCTGCGTTTGGTGCGGGGAACCTGCGGGGAACAACAGATAAGGAGGGATAGGTATATATCAATTGTTGAGCTTCGTCTTGGTCGTATCTACTTGAACGAGAAGACCCCAAGAAATTTCAATTCTTCTGTTTTTTCTCAGATTGCTGTTCGCTTCCTGGGGGAGCAACGAGCCTTGTGGCTTGGTGACACCACAGAAAGATCTGTCTGCTGATGATCTGTAAACACGGGCGGGCGGGCGGGGGAAGCTTCAAAAGAAACTGCAAATGCACTGCAGAAACTTTTTACTTTTTACTTTTTGCCAATCTTATCTCATCTTATTGCTATTGTACGGCACTGTCAACAACAATACAACTACAACCGCATTCACACGCACACCCCACGCCACCCCTCTTCCGCACAAGACCTCGCCTGCCGCATTAAAGCAAAGCACCCCATTCCACACAACCACAGCCAGAACCATGAGCGCCAGGTCCCTCCGCAACGACCTACTCAAAATAATCGGTGAGAACCCCGGCGGTCACGAAGACGCCACCGTCCGCGAATCCTTCGCCGCCAAACTCCAAGAGTACAGCAAGGCTAAAGGAGTCGATTCCTCCGATGTCGTCTTCGCCATTGGCAAGGCCGTCTTTGGAGTGGAACTCGACTCTCCTGCCCCTCCCGCCAAGAAGGCCAAGACCGCCGTAGACCTCCCAATCGTCGACTTTGACTTTATGAAATCGTTCATGAAGGAGGTTTTCCTATCCTACGGCGTCACACCCGAACGCGCCGAGATATGCTCGGACGTTCTCATCGAAGCCGACAAGCGCGGCATCGATTCGCACGGTCTGGGTAGGCTCAAGCCCATTTATTGTGATCGTATGGACAATGGCATTTTGTGGCCGGAGAAGCCTATTGAGATTGTGTCGGAGAGCGATACTACTGCTTTGGTGGATGGAAATCTTGGGTTGGGGTTGTATATTGGACCGCATTGTATGCAGATGGCGATTGATAAGGCGAAGAAGTTTGGGGTGGGATTTGTTGCTTGTAGAAATTCTACGGTGAGTACTATACTAGATTGGTTTGGGTGTGTGACACTTTCCACTTGGATAGGCAGACTGATTTTTATGTCTTTTTTTCAGCATTATGGTATTGCAGGATATTATGCTACCATGGCTACTGATCAGGGATGGTACGTGCTATTTTATGAAGCAACTTGGCGACCCTTGTGCTAGATCTGTTTTCCCGACCAATAACATATTTGATCTCACACAATAAAACCTCCTTTCGTTCATATTGCTTTGTTCAGTATTGGTCTAACAGGAACCAACGCCCGTCCTTCCATCGCCCCCACCTTTGGAGTGGAACCGTGAGTCATTGCTAATCTTGCTTTTGTACAATAATTTCTTTGCATTGCTTGATGCTGAGTTATAGTGGTGTATTCGATTCATTACAGGATGCTGGGAACAAACCCACTCACTTTCGGCATTCCAACCTCCGATGACTTTCCCTTTGTGATTGACTGTGCCACCTCGGTCAACCAACGCGGCAAGATTGAAAAGTATGCCAGGGAGGGAGTGGATACCCCTCGTGGTGCGGTGATTGACGATAAGGGTGTAGAGAGGACTGATACAGAGGGTATTTTGAGGGATATGGTGTTGGGCAAGTGTGCCTTGACTCCGTTGGGAGGTGCTGGAGATAAAATGGGTGGATACAAGGGTAAGCTTTTCTGATGATGTTCGGAGATCGTCTTTCGTTCTTGGCTCTGCTCAACGACAACAATGTACCTATCAACATTACCACTTCAGGATACGGATGGGCAACCACCGTCGAACTCCTCTGTACAGCGATCCAATCTGGACCTTGGGGAGAAGCCATTTGCGGATTGGATCGTGCCACTGGCAAACCCAAACCCATGCCTCTTGGTCATTTCTTCCTTGCGATTGATATTGAAAAGCTCTGCCCTGTGGATACCTTCAAAAATAACGCAGGAGTTTTTCTCAACGCGTTGAGGGAAAGTAGGAAAGCTCCTACTGGTCCAGGAAGGTAAGTTACTGTTAGTTTTGAATATGAGTGATATTGTTTTGAACAGTGTATGCTAATAAGTGGTGTTTTGCAGGATATGGACTGCAGGAGAACCCGAGAATGATGCCCGGACCGAGAGAACTGGACAGGGTGGGATGAAGGTGCCCGTTGCTCTGCAGCAGAACATGGTTGCTTTGAGAGATACTCGACCAGGATTGAAGGAGAAGTATGAAAAACTGCCTTTTGAATGATCAGCGATTGAGAATTCATCGTCAGTGTTGCATAGTATTGTATCCAAGTGTTCATGGGAACAAAGGAATTAATTTATTAGAGAAAAATCATTCATTTGAATGGTAGTGTTAGTATTACTTTCTGCACAATAGGCTCAACATTCACATCATCAAAAGTCCTCTGCTTGAGCAAAATAGACTGTTTTGAGACGACCCGAATACGTTGGTACCTATGAGGAAACAGAGATTACCACTAGAGCCAATGCATTCCAAACTGAATTGTTTCTGTCTATCTTGCAAGCACAAACACAACATATGCACGATGCTTTGGGAACAGACCAAACGATGTGCAAGTTAGGTAGAGGGATGCAAATACCATGCAAAAACCAAGTACCCTAATTCAAGCATTATTTATATCTTAAAGGTTGGAAGAGAGCAAATTGTTTGTATAAACCTCTGCAGAAATTCCAGAAGCTAAACAAAGGTCACCGAAGTAAAGGTGATGTGGTGTCAACTGTTGCCCTACTTTGAAGCTAAAAATGAATAACCCCAACCCTAATTGACTTCAGCTACCATGCATCAATATTCTTTCTCCATCGTTTGTTCCTTGGAAACTCTATTAGATCCGAGATTGCTCATTACTAATCTGCACCTGCTTTCAGCAATCTTTGATGCCACCCCAACCCATTGCATGCAAGATGAAACTAGTTCATCTGCACCTGGCTGGCATTATGTTTGACATTGGTTTTCTAGTTACAATATTTGGGTGTCTGTGACAAAAATCACACCACGATGAACATCCAAGCTTAGTCATTTTCGTCATGTGATAACTGCTATCGGCGAAGGCTGCAATAATTATCAATTAACCTACATCAATGTTATACTTCTTAGGACTTGACTACACAACACACTAAATTTTCCCAAAGCGAACGGATTTCTTGGGTTCAGGATTTTCAGTACAATGACTACCTGGTCTCATTAAGATACCTGTTGATGTCACCTGAGTGTCCTGAGCCTGCTCTCGCTTGTTGGGAACCTCCTCATAATGAATCACTTCATTGTCAAGAGGATCGTTAACCCATCGGCTTAGTAGCATGTGACACAAGTTTGAGCAAGTGTGTGTCTTCAGAAAATCCTGAATTCCTTGTTCGCCTCTATCCGTCCTACCATAATCTTTTCTACTGGTCATCTCACTGTAATGGATAGCAGGATCTGTGAGCTCAAACACAGGGGGGTAGATAGAAGTGTTCAAGACCCCCTGCAAGTCACAAACAAGAAACTTCCTCCCTGACGCAAGGTAGGTGTAGTGAGCAGGGCTGTGTACCCGAGCAAAATCGAGTCGGGTAGGTACGGTTGGTTATTTAACCGAGCGAGATTTTGCATCGGTTGGGTAACGGTTATTTAACCGACAACCGAACGGATTTTCTCGGGTTCCGGTTATCGGTTGTCGGGTATGATAAGATACTAATTCCTACGTATGTGTAAATAAAATTTCCAGCATCCGTTGAGATCGGATCTCACAGGGGCTCAATACAGATCAAAACAGGCCCAAAAATGGCAAAATAGGGTCCTTTCTAGGGAAATTAATACCCGTCTCATACCCGACCAAAAGCCGGGTATGGGTGGGTACGGTTATATACCCGACCCAAGAAAGTCGGTTACCTGGTTATCGGTTAATAACCGACTATTTAAGAAAAGTCGGTTATTTTTTCGGGTACGGTTATCGGTTATCGTTTCGGGTATAGTACACAGCCCTGGTCTAGAGTGCAGCCAGCCAGCCTCGAGGGCAGCACGACAGCCTGGCCCTCGCGGCCCGCCCGCGCCGCCTCAAAAGCATACTCAAAAGAATCGCGCGCACTATCACAGCAACGCATCCACCTACCGCCCACGACCCACGACCCACCCACCGCGACCGCCACCCCACGCCACAAGAACGCGAAGAGAGAAGTCATAAAACCGCCCTATCATTAGCACGAATCACCACTCCACCTCCTTGCGCTCAGATCAAATCGCTGCAATGGAATCGGATTCACAGAGCTACTACACAGAGCAACCACCTCGCCGCCATCATGACAATGACGACTGGGGCAGTGAAGATCATAACGGCTCGGCCATTGTTGAATATGGTCGCGACACGGCTGACGGCGAAGGCATGATTCAGTGGCAGCAGAAAAGAGCCGTTGACAATCACCAAAGACAGCGTCCAGTCGACGGCAACGGACGGGAATTCTACGACGATGACGACCACGATGCTACTTTCCAATGCGAGTCTCAGGAATCTCATCATTGTGAATCGTACTCCTATTCTGCCGAGAATCAAAGTATCAGCGAAAACAATGACAATTTCGATAATACTTCCCAATGCAGCGACCGTGAAGACTTTTCCCGCAGGAATGCGCCGTCAGTTAAAATGTATGGCTATGCCAACGTCCAGCATGCGCCCCGTGAGCACCGAGTGAATAGTTCGTACAATGCTGGGGACGGCGAGAGCTCGAAAGAAAATTGTTATGACGAAAATGATGACGCGAGTGAAAATTACGACGGAGGAGAGCATGTTAGTAATCGCCTAGCTCGAACTAGAATTCACGACCAACACCTCAGTGAATCATATTCTCACAATGATGAAGAACACAGCTTCCACGAAAATACAGCACATCATTATGATCGCGCCGATAAACACGCGGACCAAAGTCCTCTCCAAGAACCAATTCATAAAGAATCTTATTCATGCAGTGACGATGAACAAAGCTTCAACGAAAATGATGATTATCACCGCAATCACAACAACGTCAATGTAGCCGATGGAAGAGATGGACCTCTGAATGAATTTGATTTCAACCAAATCCAACGCCCCCAGTCTATGCTATTTGACCAAGACGAAGATTGCTACGACGCAGATGAAGACGATCAAAGTGTGAACCACGAAGTGCCAATGAAGGAGGTTTATCTTATGCAAGAGGAACTTGTAGAAATCAAGTACCAAGACGAGCAGTCCATTGGCCAGGATCATCAGGATTACCAAATATCTGACGGAAACTCCTCTCTTGACCCTCACAATGATGCCGAAGATCAAACTAGCACCAAACTTTCACCGGAGCCCATATTTCACTCGTCAGAGTCTCTTGATGTCATTCGAAGAATTGAGTCAGTGATGGAGAATCTTGTCAAGTTTCTCGATAGAAAAGAGGAACCAATCCTTCGTGGTTACATAAATCCCGAAACGGATAATGACAGTGACGATTCCGATAGCGCCGAAGATGCCGTGGGAGCCTTTGCTCACATAGGACAGTCCAATGGAGACCCAAAGTTCTATCGGCACTTTGGTCACATTGCCCAGTCGAGATCGTTCACTTCAATCTGCCTTGTCCTGTCATTCATCCATCAACTTCTACTTTCTAATCGTACCACTACCACTCGTGAGGTGTACTATGTATTCGTGACGCATTTTCGTAACCAACGCGAGAGCGATGATGTCATATTGGATGTGGCAAAAATACTAGGCGTGTCACGTCGTTCATTAGGACTGTCGGCAAGTCCCAAGGGATGGTTCTGTGGCTGTGTTGAAATTCATCGCAAGGGAACTCTGCCTTCAGGAGCAGATGTAAGTGGTGTTGTTGATGGGACTGCCCTCTCTTCCATCCAAGGTCTTCCCATCACAAGAGAATGGACTGAGCGAGACGCGTCGGGATGCACGGAGGACAGAGTTGAGATCAAGGTTTCTTCGAAGAATGCCAAGATGATACTGGTCATAGAGAAAGAGGGTGTCTACAATCGCCTATCAGAGGAGAGAATATTTGATCGATTTCCTTGCATTCTTGTCACGGGAAAAGGATTTCCTGACTTGGCTACACGAGCTCTGGTCAACACACTTCACAGAGAGCTGGAGCTGCCCGTTGTTGGTCTATGTGACTGCAATCCATTTGGAGTCAGCGTACTAGCCCTATATCACTGCGCAGGCGATCGCATGGGTATAGATGGTCGCATGAGGTACAGCGTTCCAATTCAATGGCTTGGGTTACGCCCGTCAGAGGTAGCTCGACTCAAAGATGAACTACCTGATACCGTGTTCCAAAGTATGCAACCACTAGACAACAAGCGTGTAGCCTCGCTTCTCGATCCACAACACCACTTCTTGACCGAAGAAGATAAAGAGGAGGTTCGGAATATGGGAGATGCTGGGTACAAGGTGGAGTTGGAGGCACTGTACTGGCTTGGACCCGACTACATGGGCAATTGGGTCGTTGAAATGCTCAAGGATGAATACAAACGTGCTTCTACAAAGTAATCTAGAGTGCAACTTTTTACGTTTGTTTGGTGTAAATTAACACAATTAGATTTAGTAATATATCATCCAACTAGCAGTGTTGCTTTATACTCCGCGAGGAGCTGCCGCTCAGGGGACCACCAAAATAAAGATCAGGAAGGCACAAGCTGTCGCGAACTACTCACCGCCATCCTCCTTCCATTCGCGGCGCATCTATTGCCGACGACTGCAGCGAATTATCGACTTCACTCTATACCCTTTTGAAATTTCAAACTGACGGGACTCTGGGACAGCTTTGTTAGAGGGTGCTAGAAGCAGCCTCTTCAACTTTGATGGTAATATACAATGGATTTACCCAACCTACAACATATAATATGTGAAAAGGAGACAGAGCTGGTTCAGATACGCCAAGCTGCAGCTGATGCCGCTCAACACCAAGAGGAGGAAGCCATGAGGCACATGCAGCACACGCTGGAGTGCATGGAGTTCGAGATGGAACACACTCGACAGGAAAGCGACCTTTCCATCAAAGATGCAATACACCAGGCCGAAAGTGATACTGCTGCCAACATTGAGCGCGCAAAGAAAGAAATGGAACAGACAATCCAACAGCGAGAAGACGAGATATTCACAACAGCACGCTGGAAAATGGAGGAAGAGTGGGCATTGAGAGAAGACTGTATCCGAGAAGATTTTAATGCAGAGCTAGAAGGCCAGCATAACAAACTCACATCCCATTACGAAGCAATCATCCAAGAGAAAGACAAGGCAATAAAAACTGGCGAGGATAGCATGAGATATCAGGCCAACGAAATCGAAGAAGAGCACCAACGCCAGTTATACAATATGAACCAAAAAATGGAGGCAGTTGCTGAAGAAATATGGAATGATGCTTGTGAAAAGTTTGGCGAGGCTGCCGATGACAAGATATCACACAACCTCGCTCTGGCAGATGAGCACTGTGAGGCCAGAGATGAACACATATCCAAGCTGCTCGATGAGAAGGATGTGTTGCAAAAGCTATTGAGCGAGAGAGAATCTCTCCTCCAGGAAAGTGCGCGGGATCTAAGCAAAATGGAATGTGAATTGGAGGATGCTGCTTCGGATATACACAGTCGCCGTGATAAAGAAATGGCACAAATCTTGGACGAAGCAACGAGTCTAGCGAGAGATAACGAACAGCTACAGAATGTGCTTCATGAGGTGGAAGCTGAATATGATTCGCTTAGAAGAGAATTAACTCAGTGTAGATCGAAGCACAAGTCTGCGGAGACAAAATATATGACGGAAAGGGAGACGACGAACACTTTTGATAGTGAGAAACAAAGATTTGAGAGCCGCATCGGCGAGCTATCGGCATGTAAGCAACTTCTGGAGCGCCAGCTGTGTGATATGAAGATTGAAAACAAAAAGCTCGCAATGA
>JAZGVS010000855.1:0-11805 GCA_037356235.1 Bacterosira constricta
CAACTGTAGTGGTGCTTCGGCCGTCACCACTATCATCATTGCATCTCAACGCTTGAAAGCTCACCGCTTTTCGAATTTTTGGTATTTCGATTGGCAGCTGATCGGTGGTTTAAAAAAAATTAGCCCATCGGTTGATTCTCGTCATGCCGAGGAGGTCCACACGCCGTGCTGCTTGGTAAGTGGATTGTTGAATGATTGCAGACATGATGGATTTTGTGTAGAAATGGTATCATTGTCATCGTAGAAATTGTTACTTCTACACGGTAGAAGCTGTTAGAAGCTGTTATTTCTACGCTATAGATTTTGATTGCTGTACTCTTCTCCCTTGCAAACCGATAGTGGATGAGGTTTGTGTTCGTTGTCACTGATATTGCCATTGCCATTTGTCATAATTATCTAACATCATTTCTTTCCCTCACAGATCACAGACTGAATTGGATTTAGGTTTGGATGAATGAATGATTCAACGCTGCTACTTCGTTGCCGATGATAATGGACTTGGGCTTGGAATGAGTGGGTCTCTCTTGTTTTCTGCCATCATTGGTCGCTTCATTCCGTGCATGTTATGAATCGTGATGTCGCTATCGCAATATATCATTGACCAACCGACCAATCAACAAATAATGATGGTGTAAGATGGTCGTTCATCTATTTATTGTCGTGAGAATCCCTCCTAGCTCTTCCTCTAAGTTGTCTATGCTTTCTGGTGTGGTGTCATCTACTATTCTGGTGATTGTGTATTGTGTCCTTCTGAACTACTATTGCCTCACAGATTGCTACCGGTTTGTCTGTAATGTAGAGTTTGTCATCAGACTACATTGCTTGTGAAGACTTTCTACTGTCATGTGTGTGAACTATCTGGGTGTAGTTATTGTGCGTGTTGGATTTTATACAGATCATGTCTAATGAATCTAAGCAAACAGTGATGTCTGTGTAAATGACGTGCTCTTATTTATGAGCATGTTCTGCTATTCCTCTCTATATATTTCGTCTAGAATTGGCAACACCGTCTGTTGTGGTTATACCTGCACGCCTGCCATGCTACAACATGTGTTTCCCACTTGCATGTGTATCTTGTATTAGATACACTGTGCAGTCACGATGGAACCTTGAGACCTTGACAATACTTTTGCAATACCATTCCGGACAAAGGTCAGAATCCCAAGTCTACCATAACAAACACTAATTTAAAGATTAATTGGCTAATTAAAAAAAGATGTTGTCAATAAAACGCAAAATCGATTAGTATATAGGCATTGACTGTAGCATGGTAATATGCGGTGCATCTGATGGTAACCACAATATAAGGTTTCCCACCTCCTGTGCCCATGGCGGTCCCCCCAAATGGAGGAAGTTGAGGTCTACAAACTAGTGTTATGAAGTTTCTCAGAATTGGAACTTACGGGGTGCAACTTAGGCAAAACTTATACCCAAAGTTTCACGACCCAAATTCGTGGCTCCGGAGTTTGATGATGTGGCGATGTTGCTGCGACGAAATCGCGCGGGAATGTCTCCTACAGACAATGTTGCTTGCATTATCCTACTTCCTGCATATCTCTCTACATGGGGCACTTTCTCTATCTTCCTAGAACGTAACACATGGACCAACCTACGGCAATCTGACACCATAAATGTCACTGTCATCATCATCACCCTCCTTTTGTGTTAGTTGCATGCACATCTTTGATGATCCTCTCCCAGCTGCAGTTAGTATGGATGAGTTGATCCAGAACAACAAGGACATCTCCATTTCTTTGAGACTTTTGCAAGGAAGAATGATTTCTACATGAAGGTTGACAAGCCTCTCCTCTCAATTCTCAACGCATACTGATGGATCCTCCGTATCAAGTCTCTCAAGCATAACATCATCACCAAGAACTCACAACAGGCTTAAAGATCCAAACAAGGGAGTCTCTCTTCTCAGTGCAAGCAGCAAGAACCTCAAGCACGTTTGGGACGCCAAGCTGAATCTTGGCAAGAAAATCACAGACTCCCTTTGAGGTTGTGTATTAGCGTTTCTTTGTTTGTTGCTCTGATGATAGTGTTAGTGTGGTGAAAGTACTAACTTTAAAATGTCAATTTATAGTGCTATATCAAAGTATGCTCATTTATAATAGGCATCGGCTGGTGCCAGGCGTAATTGGTCATCTTGAATGTGGTAATACAAAGTTCGACAATCGGCGGAACTTAATCCCATAAGTATCACATGTTCCACAAGAGGTCCTTGGAACATCTAACAAATCCTGATTTGGGAGAAACTTCATAACACTACTCCAATATGTGGATGGTTGATTGCTAGAGTGCGATTGCTACAGTGCGGTGATGGAGGTTGTGGATCATTCGAAAGTAAAATACAATATAGCTCATTCGACATGACTAAGAAACATAAGAGTTGGAATAGAGTTGGAAATCCAAATAGAAGAGTTGTGTAGTTAGAGAGTTCGGGAACCAAAGAACAAGGTTGAGTAGTTAATATTAGCCGATTTTCAAAGAAAAGAAGTTGAGAAGTTAGAGTTAGAAACTATTAGATAAATGTAGTTCAGAGAAGTTCGAGTTAGCCAAAAATGGGCTATAGCTGTTGATCAGACAGAGGTTAACTTCTTGACTTTTCATATCTCTGTGCTACATGTGTTTTGTCGTGTTGTGTATCTTTTATTAGATACTGGGTGCCGCAATTCACGTCATATATTAAATATTTGTGAGTCATGATGGAACCTTGAGACCTTGGCGATAAAAAGTTGGAAGACTTAAAACGATTGGTCCAAATCATAATGACCATAGGCTTGCAAAATTTGTTGCTGCCGCCATTTGGGGGCGCGAAAAATTCAACTAGTACTTCATCCATTGGTACTAAAACAGGCGCATTTTTGGTTGTCTCGGTCAACTGGTCTAGTCTAGAAGGAGGCGGACAATTGAATGTACATGGTGTCAAGAATAATCCTTTTCAGACATTGCTACACCATATTCATAGGAAATAAGTTTTTTTTAATGTGCATTGGCAACTCCCTGAGACCCTTGTAGATTTGCTGTTGGATGTATAGCAAAGAGTTAATAACAATCTGATCTGAAAGTGGAAGTTGTTGGTCAGTTTGTAATCACTATGTTGTCGAGTTTCAGTCAAGCTATATTGTATCATTAACTCTCCCCTACTCTAAAATTAAGCAAACGAATTCTCCTCGATTCATTTATCCTGTGAAGGTACAAATGCATCATTGACATAGATAAACAACATTCTTGTGGTTGATGATGCCCTGAAGTTTCGGAGGATGATAGCTTAGCACCTTTCTCAAAATACAATCGTCATGGTGAAATGATTATCTGATTGTAGGCTTATCTCATTCACAAATAATCATCATACTGCCCATCAACGAGAGACCGATCCAACAGATAATCGTTTACCATGCATTCTTAATGTTCTCAGTCCATCCCGTCCAATCTAAAAAACAAGTCTAGCAATCTCCTCTTCTCAATCTGCGTATCTTCTTAGCTTCCTCTGCATCTCTATACTTCTTGGGATCGAACTTTGTCTTGGAAGTAGCACTGAATTCACACGAAACCTCGTCGGCAGAAACTTCATCCATGTCAATTGGGACAGAACTATGGAGCTTAGGCTTTCGATTAAATCTTCCCACTTCCTTATCCACTAGTGACTCTGCGTGGTGGTGTTGCATACATCTGTTTTCTTTCACTGGTGCTGACTGAATGTCTCGACTGACAGCTCTCTGAGAAGATCTGCCATACTCATTGGTATCTACAACTTTTGAATCTACAACCTCAAATCCTCTTGGTGATTCTCTATCAGAGCTGACGGTCTCGTCTCTACTCTTGATAGAATTGAGAGTAGGCCCACTTACTTGTCGAGTAGCGCCCCAACTGAAATCATCCATGTGCCAGAAAGAATACTTCATATTATATGGAAATATAGGGGTTAATTTCTTCGATTTGGAAATCCTAGTCAATGATCTATAAAACTAATAGAGACACGGACTTACCAGAGGCAGAATGAAGTAAAATACAGGCACTCCAGCCAAGATGAAGACAAAGAACCACCAACAGTAGTCCCAGCGAGACCTCAATAAGAATACAACCACTTGGACACCAACCACAATGCCCCAAATTACTAGCATCAAAAGTGAAAGGGGTTCGCCCATCCAAAATGTGATATAAACAATGTACCCGATGTAAATGAGGCTCGCTGGTAGAATCAACGTTGCCACCAAATCTAGTACAACGATGCTCTTCATCGAAAGGCAACACACACCACACATGGTGTTCACTCTCATGAGTTCCAACATGTTATGGAATGTGGAGTTAATCCATCTTCGACGCTGGCTGAGAAGCACTGTAAATGTGTGTGGGACGATCGTGTAACATGAAGCTTCTGGTACGAAGGAAAGTTTCATGTCTGGAAAGTACCGGAGTAGAAGCGTCGTCAGCATACGATCTTCTCCCAGGTGATAGAGGTTCTTATCGTGTAGTGATTTGACATTATTAGTACTATAACGTTGGTAGACATCATCGCATGATAAGAGAGGACGCCCGTCATCACTAAAGAGCCGGTACACTGGATGTGAAAGACATTGTTCGTGAGCTAGTCAATCAAGTGGGGCATGCAATAAGAATATTCGTATGAACTTACTTGTGAAACATCCAGGAAGACAGGTGACACATCCAAAGACTGATTCGAAGGCCTTCTTCATGTGGTGATTGGTGTAATACTCGAACACCTGTATCATGGTTACCCAAGATTGTGCCTTATTGTCAACTTTAGTCTCCCCGCAGAGAGCAAGGATGTGTTCGTTCTTGTTCATGCTGTAAGCCATGTGAGAAAGTGACTCACGATCAACACGAGTATCTGCATCAATAGCCATGAGGTACCGCACCTCGTCAAGAGGAAGTTGCATGTGGTCAAGGGCATTTTTGATGGCCTTATCAAGAGCATTCAATTCTCTCCCGTGATGGAATCTGTTGAGCAGACCCGTAAACAACAGCTGGGAGTCGCGCTTTCCGCGATTACCTGCTCTAGCAGTCCCTTCCTCGCTCGATAGACCACATTTCACAATGACTAGATACTTGAGCTCTTTTCCAGCGTCTTTATAGATGCCGTAGTGGAGCTTGGCCCGGTTCTCGGTAAGATCGCCAATACTTTTGCATTTGTAAGTTCTATCTGAAGGATTCATTGTATACCCTAAAATCTTAGCCAAGACTTCTGGGGTAGAGTAAGTTTCTCCCTTGCCTAATGGTAGGCAATGTAATTGAAGGAATAATTGAGAAGAGGCAAAATCGTAGAGGGAAAGCCAAGGATTCGATTTGTAACAACATGGAAGACAAATCTCACCAGTGATATTTCCATCTGCAACCACGAGCAAAACTTTGTTGTCGTCGGGGTAAGTGGTATCCATGACACTGTTTATAGTTTTTCTGAGTTCGGTGTCGCCTTCACTGTAGCATGGAACCATTACAATAATCTTAGACCTGGTATCTTCCCTCGTGATAGTACGCTTCGTACGCACAAGGTACACCAAAGAGCAGAGGCACTGGATAGCAAGCACGGCGGCAATGACGATCATGACCGAATACATGGCGATATTGAGAGCACGACAAAGGCTGCAAAAAGGAAGTGTAACCGACAAACCAGTAACGTCAGTTGAGAATGAGTTCAAGGAAGATGATATGGCTAGGACTACAAAGCTACTCACGCATTATCCTTCTCGTCCAATACTCCCACATAAAACAAATCATCCAGACATGACAACGCCACATCGTCTTTGTACAATGCCTCATATACCCTTGTGGCATCCTCTCCCCTCTTATTGATAATCAAGCTGTTCAAATCTTCACTGAGGTAGGCATTCTTGCTTTCAGTATCTATTTCATTTGATTGTTCATCCTTGATAGAGTCAATATATTTGGTAACATTGTAAATACGGTTGTAGATCATGAACCAATCAGTGTATGGATCATTCTTGAGATCATTCAGGCGGTGCGCAAATACTCCCCTTTCATAAGATCCCATGGCATTGTTGACACCACGGAATCCAATGATAGAATGGCAATGCAGTTTCACAAGCGTATCAACTTCGTCAAACTCGTCGCACTCTGGCTCCTTAGGCAGGTCTAACTGGATGTTGGTGCACACAGACGGAAGAGTTCCAGCAGGTCGGCGCGGGAAAACTTTGGAAGCGTCTTTCGCAATAAGATCTCTGATTTGGTCGCCACCCGGATGAACATTTGCATAGTCATTGATATCGTAGATGGCGCCAAATATGACAGTCCAATCTTCAGCCCTATCCCTTGCTTGAATTTCATCCTGTTTGATTTGATAAGACAATTGAAATGAGTATAATACATCAATCAACATGACAACCGTATGGATTGACTTTACTCACCATAGTAAACGTCGTTGTTTCCCTGCAGAGAACCATTGGGATCACTCCACTGACCCCAATAAAGCAAGCACTAGCAAATAGCATGATGATGAATATAGCCACCTTCTCGCGCCAGGCTTGTTTTGCCTCTGTCCTTGTACTCCTCGCCTCCTTCTTGGCTTCAGGAGACATGCCCTTGGTGATTTTTACATGACGGCCAATACAGCAAAGTAGAAAGTCAGGGATGAGAAGTGTGCAAAGGCGAGAGAAGACCAACCACATTTTAGAAATGCACAAATTCTCTTGGTCTGGGACGACATTTCGTTCGGGAATATGAGTGATCTCAATCTTGTCCTTGGAGTACCCACAAGCGCCTGGACCAGTGTAAGTGGGGCGATCAGCTTCGCCAAACGCTCCAGTGCTCTGTGCCTTGTCAGAATCGATGAGAATAGCACTTGGCATGATGGTAGAGGCCATGCTAGGATTGTTATTGGTCAAGGTATTGTCTTCATAATTGTTACCAGAGCTATTGCCAGGACTGGTATCGCCTGAAACGGCACGATGACGGTTGGTATAGTAATGAGAGTCTGGATGGCGGCGGGGGTATTGCTTGGGAGAGCCGCGAAAGTAACGAACGAGTGAGCGGTTATCACTTGAATCTCTTTGAATACTAGTTGGGAAATCAAGCTTAGTGCTGATAGGATGAGGAGGTGTCTGCTGCACTTGCTGCATTTCCAGCCTTTTTTTCTCCTCCTTGACTTTTTCCAGTTCCTTCTTCTGTGCAACCTGAGTGTTGGTCAAGGTACGGACTAAATCCACTTGTTCGCGCATTAGACGAATGAGGGCATACTTGCTAATCGAGCCGTGCGAGCTGGAAGTGTCTTCTGTTAGAGTTCGCTCACGCTGTTCTGGCGTAGAGACATTGCTTGCTATCATGTTGGTGTCATTGGTGATTGTTGGCGTGGTGGGCAGGGTATGCTCGGGGAACGAGTCCGCGTCATAGGGACCTTGGCCTTGCATTGCTTTTTCGTACAACTCGGAGGCTGTTTTCTCGTCCATTGTAACCGATATGTCGCTAGCGTTGTCCTTCTCTTGTATTGTAGGATCGAATGGGCACGTAGCTCGGCGGCGGCAACTTTTTTGTGCTTGCTCTGTGTAGGTGACTGTGATGGGTAGCTATGATAATTCTCTCCACCAGAATCAAAGTTGTTGATATTGGTGACAGTTGGTGGCTTTGGCGCTGTCGAATTTATGAGCTGAAGGGCTGCAGTTTCCACAGAGAAGACTATCAGAAGCTGATGCCAACACTTCGTCGATTTTCATAATAACATGACCGTTCAGAGCAATGTCTCCGTCATCCACGCTGCGACGAGCTACGATACTCCGACTTTCTTGATGTGCATTATCAAAATTCGGGGCTCGGGCTCTAGTAAGATAAGATATAAGAGCCATCTTCAGTGGATACACGATACAATGTCTCATTTTCCTCATCGATCGTCCCCGGGTGATTTATCTGTGATTGATTTTCATTACGTTGCGGTTGGTGGGAGTCGGGAGTCGGATAAATTTCGAGAAGCTGTCGAAAAGTAAGTCCTGGTTTATTTAATGCGTTGGAATCAGATACACAGTTCAAAAATCGAGAAGTCTCTCAATTCATATTTGATCCCTGTCGGACGACAAATAGGCTACGATACATAGATAGATAGGGTCTGGGGTCACGCGTCACGCCATGGCTTATGTACGTCTATCTACGAATATCATCGCACAAGACTTGCAAAGTAAGCAACTACCCATGTGTATCACGAAGTCACACGAAACAAAAAAGCTAAGAAAAATTTGAGGTGAGGATCAAGTGAAATAGAAGCGCAACTGATATTTTGAGGTGAAGAACAATTATTTCATAATATTATTTAATGCTGCCAATAGTTCGACTTATTGCCAGTAGCTCACCCACAGCGTAGTAGGTAGCAGTAGCTTCTATTCTTTGCGATTATCCATATCTTCTTATCAAACTGTTACCTTCTAGGCCAAGATATACTACTTTCTCCGCACGTCCTACGCAATCATAAATTTCTTCATCAGGAAGAAGAAAACGATGGTACTATTTTTCCAGGGGGCTGAACTTCTGGTAAAGGTGGTACTTTTTGTGAGCACCTGCTGCACAATAAATCTTTTAACATGGGCTTCTTGTGTTTGCTGCCGCCGTCGCTATCGCTATATGCTGCCTTTGTGTCATCATTCTTCTTTGCCGCTGTTGTGTCACCATTTTGTCATCACCCATCAACAAAAATGGTAGTGGGTTTAGATTTAGGCCTGATCTCACTACTTTGACAAACACCATCAGACAGCGTGTGCCGCACACGAGCCCATAAGAAATATAAGTTTTTGTCAAACCGATGCAAAAATGTGGCATATTTGATGAGAAAGAAATGATCAAGAACAAGAATTGTCTCAGCACTCAGCAACATTGGGGTTGCGCTGAGATATAATTCAAAGATCTCTATATCAGCAAGAATAAGGTGTTGCCATATCCATATATGGACAAAACTAGTTGTTTCAATGCCAGTAGGTGTGTCCCAAGAAGCACATGGGTATGAGAAACCTCACCTGAGCACTATCAATGCTGGAACCTATGGCTAATAGAAGCAAGAGTAACAAGAGTGTGCCAGACCAGGGGACTGCTGCTATTAAGTAATACTATTAAGAAATCTGACCCGATGTAGGTGGGGTATAGGGTCATGAATAGTTACGATATTGTTTATTGTTTTAAGCAGGCATCTTCACTGTGGGCCAGGGGTTCCAATGGCTCTATTTATATTCCGCCCTGATGGCCTGCACATTGCCTAGAGATACACTGTGTAGAGTAAAGTTCAAGTTTGCTATTGTAGTCATGATAATATCTAAATAGCTCTCTAGTATAAGCTCCAACTGATGACGTAGCAGGCCGGGTGGTTTTTTTTTGGGGGGGGGGTTACAAGTTTTATACACCCGGTCAGATTCTGAATAGTGTCAGCCCCCTGTGATGGGCACTGCACTTTTTAAGCATAAATAGATAACCAATCTAACCGTGACGCCACCAGCAGATGCAGTGGTTGTAGCAACAGCAAGTAAAATGTCAGACCGTCAACATATAATTTTGCACATTACCCAAGTGTTTCAATGTATCAAATGTCACCTTCAGTGCCAAGTTGGGGAGTATTCTCGTCTCTAACGTTGTTGAGGAATCAGTCGCTGAAAACCATGGTGTTTGAGTCAGAGACTATATTGGCAAGAAGGTGTGCTCTCATTGGATGCAAAGCCGACACGGGCTTTGTTCTTTACGTTCACACCGTCAGCGGCGGAGGCGGTGTGTCTTTATGGCTATGGTTATGTGATGCGGTATAATTCTTCTTGTGTCCTCTTTGGATTCGTGATTCGTTAGGCGGGCTGTTAGCTAGCTAAGGCGGGGAGAGAGAGGACCAATACAAACTCCTACGTACACAATCAACATGAAAAGATTTGAGACTCGGCTTATTTTCCTTATTTTGGCCGTTAATTCTACTCTACGATTCTCCTTAGATCCGCTTAAATAGTTTAAAAACCAATTGTAGTGGATTCCGTAGTATAGCAACTTGTATTTTTGTACTTATGCATGAACCTTTGACGTACCTATTCCTCTCTTGCATAAACGGTATTACAAACATGCGCCATCTTCTTCATTTCGCAAAATATCATGCATTTCATACCTCATATGGATTGCAGGAAGCAAAACAAACTCCAAAACTTGAAATTAAATGCAAGCCTACTCATGATACCCTCCAAGCTTCAATACTAGTTCTAGTTGCTCATGTTTCCATTCCTAAGGTTCACATTCCAATGAAGGCAGTACTCGCAAGTTGATGGAGAATGAAGATGGTGGCAGAACTCATTGTAGACAGGGTGGTTGGGGTCGGACAGTTTCGGTGATCGCATTGTCAAGATGCGGTCTGGAGAAAGATCATGATGCTTAGTTGTATCGCCCATGAACGGGCAGTAGCAGTACTCAACGAAGGTTCACATTCCATTGGACGTAGACAATAGGGAACTGAACATAAAGTTATGGGTTTTGATGTGGTGAGGGCGGACTATACATCTGCGGCCTTGGGCCCTGGATATACTGCATCAAGGTATTGCTTAAAACATTAAGTAGCAAATCAAAAATTGCATTCCAAGTTTGTTCGCCTATTCCAATAAAGGCAGTACCCAGACTTGAAGGTGGAGGAAGAAGGGCGTGGCGAAGCAGATGAGAGAATGTCATTGATACAGTTCAAAAAAATTGGAAGATTCGCATTCCAATGACGCCCTAGAACTAGGAGTGGTGCAAGGCTGTCCACTAGAGTACAACTTTGATGCCTGTGTCCACCCCATGACCTCCTCATGGATTATACTGCTGTTGAAAAAAGGAGATCATTGCGGTCTTGATCTAAAGCTTTCCTACACAATAAACCATGGAGATATTAACATAGATTTGGGTGTTTGGAGATTGGTACTAGGGGAGATGGTAGGGGCCATGGTCACTGCTATATTCTATGCATTCTATGGTCACCATATGTTGCCGTTCCACCTGGACGGCGGCAACGGAACCTAACTAACATGACAATAAACAAATATAAATAATCCAATGTGTGTGTCTACTTATTATTATTCAACAACTAGATGTATTCTGCCAAGGCTTGCCGCAAATGATTGTAGATATCAGGTCTGCTGATGCGCTTGATGCTCTATGCAACATCCCTGGCTATCATGGCGCCGTTCCGCTGGCGCCGGGGTGAGAAACCTTCACTGATATGATATAAAAGGCTTTCTGCTATTAAATTAGTGGCAAATAATCATTATTATGATTTATGATGTGAATAAATTGATGGATCGGCAAAGCCTAATCACCCTTGTATTGGCAGGATGATTAGGCACCATCACCAACCCCATCATTGAGATCCAATGGTCAGAAGCCGTCAACACGGTCGTGAACAATAACACCACAATGATCAGGTTGCCTGGAATTTCATGGCAGACGTATCCCCCTAGTGCCAACATGGCCATGGTTGGGGTCAGTCGGGTTGTTCTGGAGGTTTGGTTTTGGAGGTCCCATGTAGGTACTATGAGCCGTCATGGTACGTTTATTGTAGGAATTAAAGTCTTGAGTTATAACAAAACATATGATTTTTGTTGAATTTTGTGCCTAATGTGGGATGCATTATTGTTGTGGTTATTGGAGAAAAGTACGGAGACCCCTATATCAAATGAAAGCTGAGTGTCTCAGCTTTCTCCATGTCTTCCTATTTTTATAATTGGCTCCCTATAACTATGTACTTATATAGCAATAATTTCGCAATTGCAAAATTTCTCCAGTATGGAGATAGAGCAATTTTGGACTTGTCATATTCACTACGGCTCAAATATGGAAATGTCATTCCTTCAG
>JAZGVS010000856.1:0-11814 GCA_037356235.1 Bacterosira constricta
TTGCCTCATTGTTCGACCAAATCATCGACTTGACGTGCTTCTTTGCCTCATTGTTAGACCAAATCATCGACTTGACGTGCTTCTTTGCCTCATTGATCGAGCAAAATATCGGCTTGACGTGCTTCCTTGCCTCTTGATCGAATCCAGAACAACTTGACGTGCTTCATTGCCTCATTAAACGACTATTGACGTGCTTCTTTGCCTCTTTGATCGAAACGACTAATTGAATTATGTCGACCTTCACGACCAATCCCTACGGTTCATTCTACAATCCTAACTCCAAGGAGTTCATTCAGTTGAATAAAGGAGCGCTCATCGATTTCAAACCGGTGAAGCAATTTGATCTTGTTCCTGAGAGTGCTGATGCTTTTGCGGCTCAATTGGAGACCAATTCAAAACAATTTGGTTATCATGGCATTCTCAAGCGTGTTCCAACGTCTAGGATGGTTGATCCTACAGATAATACCATCATTACTTTTGGCGACAACAAGAACATTCTCGAATCATGGAATCAACTTACCATGGAACAGATCAACCTCAATGCTACTCAAACTTGGGGCAACCAATCCTGGACACCAAGCGATCCTCGCGTGATTGTTCCACTTTTGGCTGCTCGTGGTGAGCTCGGTGTTGCGAATGTGATCACGGCTGTTGGGAAAGCCTCGTTTCTAAAGCGTTGGCGATCCATTATGATGGCATCCCATGCGTTGCAATCTCTCACGCTTGCCGCAAGATTGGCCATCAAAATGACTGAAGTATGGTACGAATGGTACAACGATGATACTGGCGAGACTGCTCAAGACGGCCTAACAGTTGTGACTCTTATTCTTCAAAAGATGCGCCCTGATGTCCGCATTAACGTTTTCAATGAGATCGCTAGGATCAAGACGATTGCTCTTGCAGATCACAGCAGTAACATTGTTGAATGGACTACTGCCATGGAACAATCACGTATTAGCATCGCTCTCAAATGCCCTGGCACATATCCCGATGACCAGTACATTATGGACCTATTCAAGGGCGCATTGGAAGCAAAATGTAAAACATTCGTCAACAAAGTTCAGTCGATGAAACAAAGCTGGCTAAACCGCACCCTTGCCAACCCATCCAAGGAAGAAATTATCCAAACCATGGTTCAGTGGTACTCTAACATGTTTGATGATGGTACATGGAAGAAGGAATTTCATGAGACCGATCAGGTTATTGCGTTGACCACGATGGTGCATGATCTCAAGATGAAGCTGGATTCAACCACTGTCGCCCTCGCTACTTTTACTACGAAACAGCCTGCTAATTGCGGTACCGGTCCATACACAGTTAAACCATGGCGTCTAGAGAAGAAAGGTGATAAGCTAACAGTGAACGGCGTGGATTGGTACTGGTGTACGCATGCTCACTACAGTGGTGGTGTCGAACATCCTGGGATGTATGCTAGGCACAATTTGGGTGAGCATGACGCATGGCATAAAGAACTTGATGTAGAACGAGCCAAGAAGCACACAGGGCGTACTAAGGCAGCAGTTTCAACTACCCCAGCACTGATCGAGAGAATTGCGCTTGCCATTTCCAGATATATGTTGCGTGTGGGAGAGGGCAGTGGATGCATTGCCATTTCTCTATATTCTTTTCCTATTTTTGAAGAAGGAGGATGCGTTGGTTCCACCCCCTTGTTCGTAGTTTTGTCGTGCTTGGACATCCTTTGGAGATCCACAGGGTTGACTACGACGTTGTCATCCATAGTTGATTTCTCCATCAGATTGTTCTCGTTGTTAGATTCTGTAACCTCGTCCACCAAAGCAGGTGGGTGGAGTGGAGGATTCCTTTCTCGATTTTGGAGTGGCAATTTGTTTGTTGGAAAATTGCTCATCCCCGTTGTCTGGGCTTTTCCCCCATCTGCTGTAGTTGATATGACAATTAATGCATCCCTCCTAATCACATTGGTTGGTGGGCTTGCACTGTTGGCTATGTGAGAGCGGGATGAGAAAGGGATGAAGGCCACGGCCATTGGGTTCATTGTTGTTTTCGTTGTTTTTGATGAGGGTCTATGCGTGCCCCCTTCATCCTCGTTGGTGGTTGAGGGAATGGAGCATTTATCATCGTCATCTTTCATTTGTTTGCCCTCCGCCGCTGAGAATGCGCCCCACCTAATTGCATTGGTTGATGGGATTGCATTGTTGACTATGCGGTAGCGGGATGGTATTGGGCTGAAGGACATGGCCATTGGGTCCATTTTTGTTTTCGTTGTTTTGGATGTGAGTTTTTGCATGTCCCCTTTGTCCCCATCGATGATTGAGGGAATGAAGCAGTCATCATTGTCATCTTTCATTTGGTTGCCGTCCACCGCTGAGAGGTTTAGGTTTGTCATGGGATCCAAATCTATCTTCATGTCTCCTTCGTCCTCATCGATGATTGAGGAGATGGAGTATTCATTGTCGTACTTTTTCATTCGGCTGCCATCCTCCGCTGAGGGATTGAGGGTATCATTCATGGTTGTTGGTCCAGAAGTGAATGTAGCCTCAACCCAATCTTCATAATTTTGGGGCAAATTTATGCCGAGCCTTTTGCTCATAGCATCTGCAAGTAATATTGCCACCATTATCACTATCTCAAAGGCCGTTTGCAGAAGGTCTAGGGCTGAGATGGTGGGAGGGCAGGTGTTGGATGCTATTATTGGGGCTCGTTCTCGATTATGGATGACCTCCTCTTCTAACTCCCTCATTTGCATTACCTCGCGTTGATATCTCCACGAGAGAGCGATTGCCAGGAACATGGTGCGTTCAAGGCGGGTAGGTTGGAGGGGTTGCCATACGTTGTCGTCCTCATCTACTAAATCAGGAGGATGAGGGCGAACATTATTTTCTTTTTGAGGCAGTGATGGGGCCAGAGAGTGGCCGCTCACTCCCATGTTCTCTTTACTTGGCTGGGAATTTGATAGAGTGCACTTAGTCCCCTGCGATGCGTGCCGGCGGTCGTCTTTGGCGGACGCCATTGATGCAACTCGGGCTTTTTTCTTTTTCTTGATGGGTCCAAGAGTAATTTGATCGTGAACCCTAATTTCATTGGTTGTTTGCTCAAATTGATCGCTTATTGCCTTTGCGTAAATGAGCATGATGAATGATAATGTGCACAACGCGAGAAACAATTTGGCAATGGTCAAAATCCATCCTATTATAGGAGAGATGATGCTCGCCATGGTGGGGGTGGTCTTGACCGGGCGGCCGTTGCTGGATGCCTGGTTTACCTAGGATTTGCTAGTACTTTTTCTTTTACCTAGATAAAACACTTATTGCTGGCGCGATTTCGGAATTATAACCACTGTTAGGGCTTCAGTCCCGACCGGGCAATCAGTAGTTCTTACTTGACTAAAGTGGCATACCGACACACCATTACTAATTTCAATTAACTCTCTTTAGCATGTTTACGTCACAAATCCTTTATGATTAGATGTGCTAAAGAAAGGCACTAGATTTATGTTTGCTCAAAGAAAAACACTAGCATATCTAATGCTTGCATATTCAGACCTTGCACAAGAGCTATGCTGTCCTTTACCTTTAGAGTGATACTAGTAGTACGCTTTGTGCTGACTGTGGCGGAGTATTCAATAGTATATTCTTTGGGAAGGGTCTCAAGTGTCTGGCCTTCATAAGGTACTACCCGATTGAAGGATGTATTGCTGGGACCTGTGCCAAAGCTAAGTGGTGCCATGTGTTCAAAGAGGGCAATCTTTGCATCATAGGAGCCCGGAATGAGTTGCGGATCATTCCAGGATATAGTGTTGACAGGGTTTGTGCTGCCAAAACCCCAGCACAGTATGTTCCATTAAGGGGAATGAGAGCTTCCACATTGCAAGTGAAGTTCGAGGCATGTTGACAGGGATGTCAGTGGGCACGTAGCCATCAAGTTCCCATTTAGTTGCAAAGTCGAAGAAGGCCCTACCAGGAATTCCCCTGTGCATCAGGATTATATAGTCATAGATAGGAGCCGGGAGTAATTTGTTGCAAACACATTTTTTCCTGACCTCGAAGCGGTGATTGGGATAGAATTACATAGTCATCATAGTGGTTGATGCATACCACATATATCAGAATGTGGAGGGTGTCTACTGGCCTGGTAGTCAAGGGAGAGGCTGGAAAATCCAGTTATCTTGTTTGTCTTATTTTTAAATGGAAAGTTAAATTCTTGCTAGGCAAGATACGTTAGTCCATCTATGCGTAGCGGTTGCTCCTCTGGAATGTAAAATGCAAGTTGCCCGCATCTCACAGAAGAAGATCATCGCCGTGTTTGAAAGAGAAGGTGAACTTGTCGTCACAATCCCTGTACTTAATGTCAAACTTAGCATCGAGCTGCGATTACCCTGACTTTGTACTGACTTCTAAGGCTGTTGTTGCGATTGATACTACTAGCTAGACGCTATTATTGAAGAAGTACTATCATAGGGTGTGTTAGTCTCTTCCAATTGAAGTATATTTGGGTTTGTGCCTCTTTGTTATTACTTCTAGATATATTGGTCTTTGGTTGTATAGTAATAGTATATATTATATAGTATATAATATATGGTATACAGTAATAGCTGGATCTAATGTCAATGCTGTCTTCTCAAACCCAAGACCACTATACCTAGATGGATACCATCATATTCTTCTCAATGCTTACTATATGCATTATTCTCAACATCAAGACTAGCCCACACCACGGTACTCTTTACTCTTTACTCTTTACTCTTTACTCTTTACTCTTTTACTCTTTACTCTTTACTCTTTACTCTTTACTCTTTACTCTTTACTCTTTACTCTTTATTCTTTACTCTTTATTCTTTATTCTTTATCTTTGTGATCTCTCTCTCTCTCTCTCTCTAGTAGAAGTAGATATCTATAGCTATAGCTATAGAGAGAGGCAGTAGAGAGGTGTAGGTGCCAAACTATCGTTATCGTTATATCGTCTGCGGCTGCGGTTGTAAAAACAATCTACCTATATTCCTCCTCCTCTTATCCGAGTTGTTTTCTTCTCAAACCCAAGAAGGACATGTGATACAATTATCAGGTGGTGGATACCATAATACCTCATAATACTCTTGATGACATGTTTTGTCGGTTTGAGGAATGTGAGCTGGGTGTGAGCATGATTTTCGTTTCCCGCCAGATATCAACCTGCTAACGACCTGTCCGTGGCGGGAAATACCGCCGCGCGTCTGTCCTACCCTCAACCATCAAAATAAATGATCGCGACAAAAATCCATCCCACCACGAACCCGACACTGCCAATGGCCAGCTTATCTAGCATGCGACACCTTCAGCCAACTATTTTTCATGCCATGTCGAACCCTGCCTCTGCCTAACTGCATCAGAGCTTGAATCAAAAGGTGGCGTGCATTCTTATACTACGATAGTCATCCATCGGGCTTGAGTCTATATTTTCAACGCGAGGTCAGTACACCGCGGACAAACTGGGGTTAATAATGGAGCGCTCGCTCTGCAAGCTGTCTTCCATTGTAAATCTTACGGGGGCGCCTTGAAATTTATTCAACTATTTTGTTTCAACCGACACTGACATCTCTGCCTTGTTCCCTTTTGGCCTATTTCTTGAAATGATCAAATTCCAGTTCTCAAACAACTTCCCTCAATACTAACAAATCATGTTGACAACATGGAAGCAGACTCGTACCTCCATCGAGTATCCCATACATGCCAGCAACAATGGCGGAGGATCTGCGAAGAAGAAGAAGAAAAAGTCCAGAAAATCACTCGCCGAAACTGAAATCTCTAGCAGCACTCCAGATGTGATCGGTGCTCAATTTGTTGGTCCCTTTTTTCAAGAGAAAGCAAATCCATCGTCTAGTGTGGGCAACAAGAAGAGGAGGAAATTCAACAATGATAGTACTTCCGGGGGCAGTGGCAACACCACCAGTATGGATCATACGGATCCGATTCTTTGCCTCACTTCCCCCCATCGCGTTGTGTTCATGGAAAAGGGAGAGAAAGACAGTATTGCTTCTGGTAACTTTACCGAAAGTAAAACAAGGAATTACGTCACTCGACCAGGGGCTGGTTCTCGCTTTTCTCTTAGTGGTGGTTCTACTGGCCAGAAAGCTAGTAATGATGGTACTACTTTTGCTGGCATGTTTCCCCCTGGAGCTCAGTATGACCCTGCATCGAATCTCATCTATGCCATCCGAAACGGAGGTGCGGAAGTTGCAATTTGGACTGCCGCTCCTTCCTCGAGCCTACCAGGGCCTGATGATGATGCGTTTGGTGACGAGGGTAGCAATGGGATCAATGGAACCAAAGGGCGAAAACTGAACCCCAGAGAGAATGCGAGGAAGCGCAAACCCATCCAGCAAAAAGCTGCAGTTCATGGTGGATCTGGCTCTGCCGCGGATGGAATCATCTCTCAGCGTCTTCAAATTCCAGAGGGTAAAGTTGCCGTGACACTTACCCCTTTTAGCATACCTGCATTAGCGGAAGGTGCTGCCGGATGTTGTGACGACGGATCTGTTTGGGTGGCCATCCGCTTTCAGACTGGTGAGTTTGAACTTCTCATCGCTGAAGGATCATCCATGGTTGAGAAGGCAGCCAAAGGTAGCGCATCTGCTGTGAAGAAGAAGCGAAAGTCATTAGCTAAAACCAAGATCGAGGACAAAAAGGATGGATGGGTTCTTTTAGACTCGCGTGCCACTGGCACAATGGAACGCCACGATGGCAAAACCTCTGTCCTTCTGTCAATTCAATCAGCGATATTTCCAGAAGACAAGGCACAGGTAGTGTTTCGGAATTGTCAAGTGCGTATTCACAACGAAGAAAGTAATAATCACACTGCTATTAACTTCCAGCGATTCAAGGAACAGAACATCCTACAGTTAGAAACATCCGGAAGCGATATTGCTGCCAAATTTGACGCAAGCGCAGATTCTCTTACGATTGTTCACAGAAAGAATGAAGAAAGATGGATGTTCACTTCAGTCGACCTCTCCAGATCCAGTGGTGCATTGATCAATTCAATGGTTACATTTCCTCTTCCATTTGAAATGAATCGTCCAACTGTTTTTTCGTTTGGTAACGTGGGTCAGAATGTTGTTGCCGTGCTAATGAAAAGCCACAGCATTGAACAACCGGAAACAAGTGTGATGTCAATGAGAATCATCGATTTCCGAAGAAAGGCTGAGCTTTCGTCCCTATGTTGGATTGAGGGAGACGATTCTGAAATAGAAGATCTCAGACCCATTTTCAAGGACATTCTCCTTAACAGAATGCTACAGGGCAAACGATGCCATGGCATGATTACGAGTGAGTTGGATGGATCGCTTGCTCTTCTAACAACTTCGAAAGATGACAAAGGATCTCTAGACGTTGTGTTTTCCAAACTTGACATGAATTCCACGGCGCTTCAAAATGCGCCCGCGCCCTCGAACTACACCTCACTTGCATCGGCGCTGAGATCCGCGGCCACATCGTCATCTCATCCAGCTGAGGCAAACGAAACCCCATTGCCAAAGGGGAGATCGATCACTAACATGGCGAAGGCTATTTCTAGTGAATCTGCTAGCAATGGTGTTCATCTAAGTATGGTTGATGATGCTGTTGATCAGGCTTGCAAACTACTAGCCACTTCTGCGAAAGAGTTGATTGAGCTCACAGGGGTTAGGATTGCAGAGAATGGATCGATTGCAAATGGCAAGAGCAGAAAAGGACCCAAGGCTAGCGAGAAAAATGCGCCCTTGATTAGCTGGATGAAAGTTTATCACGATAGTTGCGCGTTGATATTGAAAGCCAAAGGAGGGGAGCTCACTCCAAACAATAGCGAGGTTGATACTCTCATGTCATGTGAGTCAGCAAAGACTAATGAGATGCCAAAAAGGTTTGTCGAAGCAGCCTTCAAGGAAACCGCCACTATACTTCTCACACTGCATCGTGAAGAAGCACAAAAAAAAAGTCATACGGATTTTCAGATGACAATTCAAGAAGCCTCTCGCACTCTAGTTGAAGTGTTACAAACAAACCTGATTTCGGCCCGAGCTGATTATGGTCTCGGATTGTTGCATCGTGGGAATGTCTTCTTTTCAATATTGCAAGCGTGCCCAAGTTTGTCCTCGGCTGATGTTGCAAGTGGAAACATTGGAAAGTTGCATGTTGTTGATGCCATTTTAGAGCATGTGCGGGACATCCCGGAAGGAGCGCTGGTGTCCATCCTCAGGTCTGTGATAAGAACAGTAAGAGTTGATGATGTTGTAGGTTACTACAGTAGTGCCCAAGACAAATTCAAAAAAGGTGCTAGGCTTTCAAACCAATACAAAGAGATGGCGGACAAACAAGAAGACAGCCAAAAACAAATTGGCACAAGGCTGCTATCTCAAGCTGTCCTTGATTTCACGTCGAAGGTTGTGACATATTCGAATTGCAACCAATCCTTTTTGACCAAGGCAATGCGAGANCCTTTTTGACCAAGGCAATGCGAGACAGTATTAACACCAGCGGTGAAGTGGAGACTCTTTTGCTTACCCTGGCAAAGCTGCTCAAGTTAGGGAGTGCATTAAGCGAAGACGATAATGATCCTGCGAATGATTCCAATTCGAACCAGGTTAGTCTTTCGTTGGGAACGATCCACTGGATATCGGCTCTCACTGATGCTCATATGGGCACACTCATGAAGCTAACAAATGAAGGTGGACTGGTCATAGATAGGATACAGCGTGCAGTACGTTCTGCCATGGCACAGTTGGAATTCGCGAACGAGGTAAGGGAAATTTCAGATCTCATCATGTCTGGGATGCCAGGGGAGTCTACATGCCCGGTGACAAAATCAGCCGCCGCTCAATCAAGTTCAGGAGACACTGTGATTGTGCCTTACAGTATGGAGCGCCTAGCATTCTAAATAACTCGAGCTTATTCCCACCAATGACTAAAAGATCTCGACACCCGTCACCGTAGAATAGTTACAGTGAGTATAGTAACCAATCTAAGCATAGTAACCACCACAGAGCCATTGATCAATCATGATGCTGTCTCACTGGCATTTGGCCAACTCCTTGGGAGTATCATGAAATACATTGCCTGTCTCCGTCGATGGTTCAGAGTTCTGACCTCTTGCCGGTGTTGCCATGCAACGCGATGCAGTGTCTCGACTCGTGTTGAGAAGAAAACATGAAATTTGAAGCATTATAAGATGAAGAAACAAGACAGGGGAGCTGCGAGTGAAAGTGAAACATGTTCACATGATACTGCCCAAGAAAACAAACCTAAGAAGTGAAGAAGGTTGAGAGCGTTTTATGAAGAGGCTGGGGGGTGGCCGATCGTTCCAGCAGATCATTTATTAGCTGGTAAAACGAGAGTACAGATGACGAGTAAGTGAAAAAGTGAAATTGCAGAGCGAGAAGAAACGGAAGGCTATCTGACTAACTAACTGTACTAAATATAAACAAGTTGTTGCATCTATCTTCCAATATAGATCTAGTCTCAATGCATCGCCAAATAAAGGCCAATAGCAATAGAATATATTATTTATTGTGAATACAGCTAAATATCTGACCTTTGACACAACTATGTAATCCGATTCATGTTTCACTCTTTCAACTTTATGGAGACCCACCATCAACGCCCCGCTTCAAATAACGAAGCTGCAAACTAAGCCCCTCGTTCTCGTTTCCAACGCAGAGAAGGCCTTTGTCATGTTAAACAGCTTCATATCATATCTTAAAGAATATGAAATATTTGTCTCATATCTAATATCCAACTTGAGGTAATTGTTTCCTATCTTGATTTGCCGCTGGCTTCTTGGCTTGGTTGGCCGCGGCTTCGTGGTCTTCTTCTCTCTTGTCCTTCTGTTTCTGGCAATTTATAGTACGTATCAGCTCTAGCATAACTGATGTGATTTAAGGGGAAAAGGTTGTGCAGAATTCCTATTACTAGATACCTCAAGAGAGAGGTGATGTAATCTGAGTTGACCATGTAAATCTAATTCCTTAATTACCTCTAGGCACCTGGGGGCATAATATAGCACAATGTGCTGATAGGACGCCTTATCTGAAAAGTACATGCTTATTGAAATTGCCAGGTTGCCACTAAGTTTGTGCAGAAATCCGCATCTCTCTTCTCGACATTTTTTTTGACAATTTCAGTTGTGGGTGTGAAAAAATGCGCAATGCCAACAGAAAGACTTTCGAATATTTCATTGAGTCAGTACCTCATAAAGCAGATATATATGTGACATACCCAGCGTGTGTACAGGGAGGAAACCCAAGTGCATTCTTAACAAGAAAACTCCATGAAGTTTCAGAGTATGATTCTCTCACGCAACCTACAAGAGCCTACAAGTACCATGTGCTCTCCTTTATCTCTTGCACTGGGAACCGCTTCCAATGTTTCTTAGCCGCTCTCATTTTCGATTGAATTTCCTGCCTTTCAACGATGCTAGATACTCCATCTTCTAATAAATCATCCAAATCCCCGCGATCTAATTTGCTTTCAGAACCAGTTGGTCTTCCTACTGTAATTCCCTCACATCCACCCAGATCAGGCGACCAATATCGATCATCCGTATCCTCCCTGATAGCACTATTGTCGGGTAGAACTGATTCCTCTTCCCAATCCTCTTGGCTGCTCAACAGGCTTGGCCAAAATGGATATGTACTGCACTGAACTGGACGCACATCATATATACCACATTTTCCAACAGGATCGAGAAACACACAAGCTCCCTCCTTTCGTTTCAGACACATCCAAGTTTGAGACTGATCCCCATTCGATGGTGATACCTCCCCCCTAACGTACTTCTTCCGAAAGTCATCGATGGATGAATCGTCGTGATCGCTGTAGCCTAAATGAGTCATAATGTTTTCCACCTCCTCTGGCGCTAGCCATACATCACCATCGACTTTGCAACATTTTCCACAACCCGTGCAATCAAATTCCAACCCGTTTTCGTACCAGGGGAGTGAGAAGGGGGCTACGGTTGACCTTATTCTTCGTAGAAAGGGTTTCGCATTCGCTAAGGCATGGCAGTCATTGTCATTGGCCAGAAAGAATACTACTACAAAGAGGAAGTCACGTCTCATTCTGCTGGATCAGGGCCGCCGAGGCTGTCGCGCTGCCGAAGAATGACAATCCGACACAATCAAATGGGAAGAACTGCTATGTAAGAGTTGAATGAAGGCTCGGTGGTGGGTGGTGTGGAGTGTGGATGATGGATGAATGAATCTGGCCAGAATCTGGCTCGATGAATGATGGTAAAAATGGCGGGAAGCATTAACGATTAGGCGGGGGTAACTTAATGTTTATATCAGTCTGTGGACCCCCATTCTCAATTAAGTGAACCCCAGTGATCATTTTACCCCACTAATAGCTTCCTATCAAACTGCACAGGCGGTACTATAGGCTCCATCGATGTCACACGCATCACCCACGTCACGTGAATGGACAACCGGTCACAGGACGTGTCAGTATAACACCATTGACAAATCACTTTGTTTTAGTGGAAGCTAGTACTGGGGTAAAAAGTACAGGGGTGCACATTATGTACCCCCCCCCTCTGGAAGAGCTTAGCACAGATTGAATAAAACATTAAGTTGCCCCCACCTAATGTAGAACTACGCAAAATATTTATTTGAAAAAATGTCTACCTACCTATCCCTAAGATAGTTAGGTAGATGTGAGGTTAATTTAAGCCCAAATCGCGGGTTGTTATGTATAATATGTACTGTCTGTTTGCTATGAACATGCTATGAAATACATCGCACCAAAATGGTAAGAATCAGAATTCAGGCTGTGCGTGCAGGGATCGATATTCACTAAATATTCGAATATCAAAATCGAATATTTTACCCCA
>JAZGVS010000857.1:0-11786 GCA_037356235.1 Bacterosira constricta
TCGATGAAAGCTTCCTGAATGGGGACACAAAATGAGTAACGGTGAAAAAATATGAGGAGAGGAAACTGTTGACAACTCTTGTATTCTAATTTACCCAGATAGAATTACACTCTAGGAAGCTTATTATTTGTACGTATTGTGGAATTAATAATCTCCCCTCCCTTGCCCCAGGATCCGAGATGGGAGGATAGGAAGCCGAACCTCAACCGCGATCTACGGGCGGCCTAGATGTAGTATGATCCCATGCATGGTAGATAATATCGTACATATGATCTACCCTTCTCATCGCAACCTCTCGCTTGCAACATAACCCGAACACCGACAAAGAGCAACATCCATTGGATGTCATAAAATTGATCAATAGTGAAGACAAATCAATCAAGTTCAACCAGAACAGAATTCCTCAATCAAACAATCAGAAACAAATCAATCAAGCCAATTTCAATCATGCTTATTCCAGCCTTCGCTGTTGTTGGCATTTCCAGCATCATTGTTGGCATAAAACCTAGCCACTCTTTCATCCCAAATCTACCATCAACAAGATACAGACACTCAACTAATACCATTACTCTCCAACAAACTACAACTCCATCACCCCACATCCTATTCTACAAAAACCAAACTATGAACAGTGACGAAAGTCCAACTGCAACTAGCACCATGGAGCAACCCGCCTCTGACAGCTTGGCAGATCTGTGCCCATTCAACAAAGTTATGGCTGCCAACCGCGGCGAGATTGCTATCCGTATCAATCGCGCTGCAACCGAGCTTAACCTTGATACTGTAGCTCTCTACGCCTATGAAGGTAAGCATTCCAAAATCCTCACTTTAATGTAAATCTTGAATTGATTATATGCCTCTTCTAACATATTCTATTCATATAATTCTTACACAGATCGAAACTCGGCTCATCGATGGGATTCAGATGAATCCTACCTTCTTCCTGCTTCAGATACTCCCGTTGGCGCTTATTTAAACATCACGAACATTATCAAGATTGCAAAGGAGAGTGGTGTAGATGCCATCCATCCAGGATATGGATTCTTGTCGGAATCGGCTGAGTTTGCTCAGGCATGTGGAGATGCAGGCATCACCTTCGTCGGACCATCAGTTCAAAATCTTGAAACGTTTGGAGATAAAACTAAGGCCAGAGAGCTCGCTATCAAGGCAGGCGTGTCGGTGAGTTTATGACTGTAGTCATTTATTTATATATCATTTTGAGCATCACTGTTGACTCATATATGATGCAAAATCACAGGTAACCCCGGGAACAACTGAGCCTTTAACCACCACTGAAGCCGCTGTTGCCTTTGTCGAAGAGCACGGTCTCCCCATCATCGTCAAGGCCGCCAAGGGCGGCGGAGGAAAAGGGATGCGAGTAGTCGATAAGAAAGAAGATCTAATACCGTTATTTGAAGCCGCATCTTCGGAAGCTCTAGCGTCCTTTGGAGACGGCGGCTGCTTCGTTGAGCGGTACGTGAGAAATGCCAGGCATGTTGAGGTTCAAGTCATCGGTGATGGGACAGGAAATGTTGTCCATCTATGGGAACGAGACTGCTCCGTCCAACGCCGCCACCAAAAGATCGTTGAGATTGCTCCAGCTTGCCACCACCCAATGGAAGGTAAGAATGCCATGCTGATTTGATGATTTGTGCATTGTAGGCATCTCACAATCGTAAACATACCGAATATCAGTGAGGCAAAACGTGTTGGCAGATGCGTTAAAGATTACCAAGGCATGCAATTACAAGAATGCAGGGACCGTCGAGTTTTTGATCGATGACCAAGGGAGGCACTACTTTATGGAAGTCAAGTAAGTAATTCCACTCATTTTCCAAGCAGAATCATTATATAGAAGGGCAATTCTTATACATCTGCCATGTATTTCTGTACTTTCGCAGTCCTCGAGTACAGGTGGAGCATACAGTGACAGAACAGGTCACTGGCATCGACATTGTCCAGAGCACTTTTCTCATTGCAGGTGGTGCTTCATTGGAAGATATTGGATTAGAACAAGAGAAAATAGTTCCTCGAGGAGTTGCAATGCAATGCAGAATTACGACTGAAGATCCTGGTGAGTTCATTGAAAGTTGGCGACCATTCTCTCTTTGCCGCCATGAGTGGATCCGATCTCAACAATCTTCATTCTTTTGGGTATTTTCTATTTCTATAGCGAGAGACTTTGCACCCGACACTGGAAAATTACAAGTCTGTAGACACTCCCTTGGACCTGGACTTCGTGTTGATGGATATTCCTACCCAGGCATGGTGGTCCAGCCATATTTTGACAGTCTACTTGTCAAGTACACGGCTACTGACAAGACGTGGGATGGATGTATCCGAAGAATGAGGCGTGCACTGCGTGACAACCATATCCGAGGTGTGAAGACAAACATCCCGTTCCTACTTAATGTCATGGACCATCCTGACTTTATGAAAGGTTCCTTCGACCTAAATTTCATTGAGGACAACCCTGAATTGTTGAACAACTTGCCAGGAACTGTCAGTGCACCAAAAACCGAAGATCAAGGCACCCTCGGCCAGAAGTATGATAATATTCAAGGGTATCTCAAGTATATTGCCAATCTTGCAGTCAACGGGCATCCAAAGTCTCTCGGCGCAGATCCAGCCCTTGTGCGGACCATAGATAACCGGGATATCCCGGCGCCAAGTGCAGCAGAGGTGCTTTCTATTTTGGAAAAGAAGAACAAAGGAGGCGTAAGAAAGTCCCCTCATTGGAGGAAGATACTACGGGAACAAGGTCCAAAGAGCCTCGCAAAAGCTGTGAGAAATCACCAAAATGCCCTCGTGACTGACACAACTTGGAGGGACGCGCACCAATCACTATTGGCCACAAGAATGAGGACTGCTGACTTATTGAAGGCAGCCGACGCGACAAATGCAGCATTCAATGGGACTTCGGATGTATTTTCTTTGGAGATGTGGGGCGGAGCCACTTTTGATGTATCAATGAACTTTTTGAGGGAGTGCCCATGGGAACGTCTGGAAAAACTTCGATCAGCTGCACCTGATATGCTTTTTCAAATGCTTCTTCGTGGAGCAAATGCAGTTGGCTATACTGGTAAGATGGCCTTTCGTTTATTCAACAATCTATACACACCACGTATGTACTTATGTCACTTCTCTCTGTTGACCAAAAACGTAGTCTATCCTGACAATGTTGTGTACGACTTTTGCAAACAAGCGTACGAGAGTGGAAACGACGTGTTCCGCGTATTTGACAGTCTCAATTATATTGAGAACATGGAACTTGGTGTAAAGGCTGCTGTTGCCTCAGGTGGTTTTGTGGAGGCAACGATCTGTTATACAGGTGATATCACATCCAATGACGAAGGAAACAAATATAACCTGAAATATTACCTTGATTTTGCCTCTGAGCTCAATAAGCTTGGGGCGCATGCGTTTGCCATCAAGGACATGGCTGGACTGCTGACACCAAAGGCAACAAAATTGCTAGTCTCAGAGCTACGCAAGGCATTCCCTGATGTACCAATTCATTTGCACACCCACGACACTGCAGGCATGGGCGTTGGTGGGTGATCTATTCAACAACAAAATGTGTACACCTTTATCAATACCAGGCAATTCTCTCACATTCGTCATTGCAATACTGAATTTCTTTGAACAGCTTCCATGTTTGCAGGTGCCGAGGCCGGAGCAGATATTGTCGATGGTGCAATTGATAGCATGTCTGGGTTGAGCAGCCAGCCTTGCCTTGGGGCTCTTGTAGCCGCATTGGGCGAGAAAAATAATGTTGATTTGGATGCACTCCAAGTTCTCAATGAATATTGGGAAAGTGTGAGGCATCAGTACAACCCATTTGAAGTACAGGCTCTAAGCGGTGCTATTGGGTCAAACGTCTACAAGCATGAAATTCCAGGAGGTCAATACACCAACCTTTTGTTTCAAAGTAAGCAGGTAAGTCATCTGTTCAAAAAAATGTGTGCACCTTTATCAGTACCAGACAGCTGCATCACATTCATATACTGATATATGTGATATTGCAATGCTGGATTATTTCAAATAGCTCGGCTTGGCAGGACGATTTGCCGAGGTCAAGAAAGCCTATGCCCTTGCAAACAAGCTGCTTGGAGACATTCCGAAGGTGACTCCATCATCAAAGACAGTCGGCGACCTTGCTCAGTTTCTTGTCACAACGAAAATATCAGAAGAGGAGTTGGTCAGAGATGCTGCCACTCTACCCCTCCCAAATTCAATTGTTGAGTACATGCAAGGCGCATTAGGACCTCCACCTGGCGGATTTCCTGAGCCTTTCAGGACTAATGTCCTCAAAGGTAGATCATTGGAAGATGGAAGAGATCGATTTGATGGAAGGCCTGGCTCTGAATTAGCAAGCTATGATTTTGAGTCTGCGGAGAAGAACCTCAAGGAGGCCTACGGAGACAGACGGATTGGGCACAAGGAAGTCTTGAGCCACGCTTTATATCCAGCAGTGTTCAAAGATTACCTTGCATTTGAAAAGGTGAGCATTTCCGTTGGATAATCTGTTGCTTTATTTTTCCCCATTTATTATTTATTTCGTCATTTTCCACTATTATTTGAAAAGACATATGGCAAGATTGATAAGCTACCAACCCACATGTTCTTGCGGCCAATGGCAGCAGGGGAGGAGAGTCACTTGCATCTTGGATCAGGGAAAGACTATTACATTCGGTTGGACCACATTGGCGAATTTGATGAGGTGAGATTTCCGTTGAATAATCTTATTGCTTTATTTTTCCCCATTTATTATTTATTTCGTCATTTTCCACTATTTTGCTTGATTAAATATGTCCTCATAGTCCAAGGAATCTACTGCATGAGTGAACCGCTAAAATACACTAGATATGACAGATTGTATAAACAAGGCAGGAAACCAAAACACAATGTTCATCAGCTCTGCGAAGAGATAGAAAAACTGCTTGATCTCAAAGAATCCAAGTCCCGTGCTTGCCGTGCCAATTTCTCATCAATGAATGCAAGTAATATGAAATAAAATGCATCTTTTAAAGCTGTATCATGAGCACAAGAAGCTGGATTTGACAGGTCTTAGACAACATAATTAGTTGATTGATAAATGGAAAGGGTATCATCATTATTTGTTGGGCGAAGTCTCATGCATCCCGCGTGTTGAGGAAAGCGTGAAGGTTGCATACACATGAAATGATAGGGTGCATTAGTAGAGACTACTCTTCTCTCATTAGCCGCAAATCATGTTTATCTAAGATGTTCCTTTTAGTCTTGTTAAAGTTAAACTCGTCTCATCACACTGCATCGATAGGTAGCCCTCTCGCAGCAAATGATTCAATCAGAAACCACAAGGTATCCATCACTGCGTTCTCAACAACAGGAAGCGATGAGTCGTGAGACAGACCCATGCGACTAAAACATAGTAAAGATGTCATGATGAACGACTTAAGATCGGCTGAAGAGTATTGCAAATCGTTCGACAAAGCATCAATGCAGCTGGCAAGTTTGATATATTCATCTTGCAGTAAAATTGACTTCGAGTGAAGACATTCAATGATGTAGACGAATGCTTTGCCAAATTCATCTGTCTCATTGATGTGATACTTCAAGCTAGCAATCCCATTGATTGTCTTCCCTTCCTTGGTATCACATTTGCAATGGCCAGGATCGGCGCCGTTGATAAAAACAATGCAGCAATTTTCCATTTACGCTGCTGCAGGGACCACTCTAATCCTTTGGCTTTCCTTATTGGACTTGCGCGGCCTGTTGCAAGCCGGCTTATACCGGCGAAGTCGGACGCTACAACCATTTTAGAAAGCTGCCATTCGGTAGCTCTCAATAAAGCGGCGTTCCTTTTGTAGACTCGAAGATACATCGATTCAACCATTAGTCAGATTAGTGAGTAGCTTCAGATGAAATCGAAATTTCATCCCAGCAGATGTGTATCCGTTCGTATGCTAGTAGCAAGCAAACTCGGATCAGCGAGTGGCTTCGACGGGATTGATGTTTTCTCTCCATGTGTATTCGTGCCTTGAGTATGGCCGCTATCACGAACCGAGAAAGCATGTATTAAAGTGTTCCTGCCATGACCTGCCCACTACATACTCGGGTGAGTTGTTATTGATAAAATCCAATTGAGCAGGGAAATCTGCAAGTGGTATTTGTTGACATGATGAAATAAGGAGGAAAAACAGGACTAACAATCTAACATATGCCAAAATTCAAATATAGCATGTTCATGTACTATAATTACACAGCTCTCTTATACACATGAAATTCATCATACCAGTTCTCCTTCAATCTCCAACTTGTTCTTTACCAAAGCCACTTCACTCAACTCTGCCAATTTGGTCTGCTCATCCATATCCTCCGTCATTTGCATCTTCTCCTTAGTATGATCGTTTTTTTCAGTAGCGTCAGTGTATTTGATACTACAGATTGAGCATTGAATGTAGCAGTGCTTCCTTGGCCGCCGATGACAGAGGAATCGAAGGGCGAGGATGGTAGTGAATGATAAAGACTACAGGGCTACCTGAAAGATGTAGCTGTACCTCAATAGGTGTTGGACTTAGATCATCATCATTATTTCTTCTCGGTGTAGATATTGGTGCAAGAGGAGATGTTTGATCTGCCGTGGGAGACAAAGAGATTTGGTGAACAGGGGCGCCTTCTCTTTCAACTCGGCCAAGCTCCTGCATCTGCTTTGTGGCTGATGTTAGACCATGTAGTACATTGTCCACTTTGACGTCGTCTTCATCATTATTTTTTGCAGCAACATCAGCTTCCAGATTCTTTTGTCGTGACTCGTTCTTTGTTGCTAGAACACCCAGAGGAACACCCTCGTCTTCGGCATCCTCGCTAGCATCTTCAACAATATCATTCTCCTCGTCCTCATTTTCAGCCTGATCAAGGAGAGATCCTCCTAAATTGCTTTCATTCTCACTACTACCAAGTTTGGTCATATCATTCTCGCCCATTGCCAGATCATTCGCAGCATTACCTTCGTAAGCCACCACCCCATCAGGAGAGGACAAACACGCTCCTACATTCTGACTCAACATTTCTGCAGTATGCGTCATGGCCTCAGTAGTCCCCTCACAGGCAGGAGTAATGTTACCAGGGTTACTTTCCTTGTACTTGATAGCCTCAGGAACCAATGCCACCCTCCTTGTCATCATTTCACCAGCATGTGCCATGACAGTGATGGTAGTGTTTCCTTGTTCTTGGCAATTACCATGACATTTGTTTCCATTCTCCATAATGGTTTCGGATACTGATAGAACCTTGTCGTGGAGGAGTTTTTGGGCATGTTCCATGGCTTCCTTACTACGGACGTTGTGGTCCTTGATTGTTTTTGATACCGATACGGCTTTGTCTACAAGGGCATTTCCTGTGAGCTCCATTGCCTCCATGGTATGGTACTCCAACTGCTGACAGTTGAAATGTTCATTCAACTTTTTCAATGATGACTTGAGACTGTTGCATTGAGATTCTGTCAAGACACTGACAAGTTTGTCAGAGAATAAGTTATTGACATCTTGATCCATTTTGGTATTGGCTTCACTGCCATTGGTTGGTGTAAAAGTGACACTCTTTTTTGAGCCACTACCCAGAGTAATAGTATCGAGATCGGTACTATCATTACTTGCCGTGGAAGCAACTGTCGTAATGGCAAGCGGTAACGAAGAAGAATCAATACTGCTAGCAGAAGTACTAGTAGTAGAAATACCCTCGAGTATCTTCTTCAACACATTCTTCTTCAACACGGGACAAATAACACATTTCTCAACAACCATCTTCTTCATAATATTGCCAGCATCTACTGACTTCTTTTTCAAAAGGGGCATTTTGCACAAGTCACAAGTTACGTGCTCATGTCTGATATTGCATCCACCACTATTATTAGTCGCTAGTTCATACCAGCCGCACTTGCTAACCAACTTGGAAGCTAATACCTTGGTACTAATCTCCTGACGTTCTTTGACGGAAAGGTAGGTGGATACTTGCAGGGGAGTAATGGCAGCTAGTTCTTCCTCGGTGAACATGCTGCTCGTGGCAAAAATCTCTGTATTAGTGCTAGCATTGTCTAAGTTGCATTCGTTTTTTTCTTGACCGCACACAGATTTAATCTCGGTATTGCATGCATCACTTAGAACAACCACCTCAGTGCAATCCTCCTCCTCCTTTTTCTCATTATCACTATCATGAGACAATGATGACGAGCTCTTGGACAGCGAACCATTCACACTCTTGGGAATCCGTTTCTTGATCTGATCACGGAAAGATACAGCATTGCGGGCCTGTTCGATGCTGTCAGGAGTGCTGGACCGGCTATCATTACGGCTGCTGGCACTACTACCACCGTGATAACTAGTATTGTTCATGGTTGGTCCGGAATAGTGATGAGCTACTACTACCGTGGAGGATGATGCAGAAACTTCGAGGCTTGGCATGTGTGGACCACCACAACTACTCTCTTTTCCATCTTTTTCTTCGATAACTTCGGCTTTCGCATTCGATGCTACCGAATCTTCACTCGAATCTAGCCAAGTATCTGGCGTGTCAACAATACCTTCTTGCTTCTTCTTACGAGGAGGCGTGCCAGACATTGATAATAATGGTTCTTGCATGAGTCCAAACATCACTTGACGTTCGGACGCGATGCCCACTTCGAGGCTGTCATCAAAAGTAGTATTCTTCTTGACAACGTTACTGTCATTTTGGTGCAAGTCCTCGTCCTCGTGATCGTTTGTGTCGGTGCCGCACTCCGTGGCATCTTCATAACAGGACGTGCCACCGCAGGATGAATTCTCTGCAAAGGCAGCGAACAAGTGCTTGATGGTTACAGAAGGATGCATAATGCTGCCTGATATATGTTATGTATGTGCCACCGTATTTAATACTATTAGTAGCGCCGCCTGATGTTCCAGTTGTTCATAGAATGAAGTGAATGTATCGCGGTACCTGTGTCTCTCCTGTATGTATTGTAAATAATAACGTATCGTGTGGCGGTGGACGGTGGATGCACTGTTGTATCTCTAGAGAGTGGTAGAGATTAGAGATGCACTGCGTTTGTTGCCGTCTTCTAAATATCTTGCCCAACTCGGTAAACACAACATGGTCCGGTATCGATGGGCATGGGTCATCACTTGTGAGAACAAATAAAACTTGTGAACATGAATAATCTTTCGTCAGGGCGCCAAAAATTGGGTAGGGAAATAAGTATATAAATCGCTAATTCGTATCCAACGGGGGAATATGTACGGTATCGCCGAAATGTATGCCCAAAAATTGTCATTGGCTCAGATTTTGGCTGAGAAAGCTTCTTTCACTTCAACTTCTTCATCTATCTCGCAAACTGAGTCTCACTGAATACTGAATGGAAATCCGTTCACTCCATTTGGCAGACAATGATAATCCAATCTCACCCGATCAAACCAGAACCATTTCTACTAGATAGAACTAAACACCGCATATCGCCATGCTGAAAATAATATTCTCAATATTGTACATCCAACTCTTCCTCGAAGCAGTGACGCCGTTTTGCCAACAGCAATCGCGCAATCCTCTTCCGTCGACGCTACAGCGATTGCAAAACACTAAGCTTCATGTGGCGGATGATGATAATCATAATCACGATGGCACCGATGATAATAACAATGATGGCAGCGGGAGCTCCTACCAATCATCAGCATCCCTGATTAAGGGCATTGTATCCTCCTTGACATCACTGACCAACTCCATCTTTCAAAAATCATCATCATCTACCTCGACGTCATCACCAGCGGAACTGACATTAGCAGTCAAGGGAGCACCAACCTCGCCACAAGAATTACTCTCAAGAATAAGCAACGAATACACACAAAACAATTATCTATGGACAGGCAATTTAGATACCACCTCTTTCGTATCCAATTGCACATTTACCGATCCAACATTATCATTTGTGGGTGTCGACAAGTATGTTGAAAATGTTGGTAATTTAGTACCAGTTGTGAATTACCTGCTTGGTGAGGAACAGTCGAGTCAGTCGGAATTGTTGGATATTGCATGGAACGAGGAGGAAAAGTATATCGAAACACGATGGAACATGGTGGGGGAATTGAATACATTGCTGTGGAGACCCAAAATTGATGTTATTGGTAGGACAAAGTTTTGGTATCAAGAGAAGAAAATGGTACAAGGAGAGGGGGGGGAGTCGGAATCATCATTTCAAGTGTATTTTTATGATGAAATGTGGGAGATTCCTGCGGGACTTGCGTTGTTGCAGTTGGTGACGAAGGCGGGGACGATTGCGAATACGGGAGAAAAAGAACTATTGACTTGAAGTTGGATGTATAAACAAACTAGGCAGATGCAGTTTATTTCACACGACAGTTCAGTGTCGGTCCACTTGTATATTTATCCAACTGGCTTGAGATGGAAAAAGCCACAGACAATGTCCGCACGACAGAGTTCCTCACTCCCTTTGTTTGTTCTTCTCGAAGGCACCTATTTCTACATCACATCGGCTGGTGTTGCTGCAGTGAGAAACGAAGGTGCAGATGTAGTCTATTTTACATAACAATCCAAATTGTTTATCTTGTCCAACTGGTTGTAGATGGTACAAGCTACAGACATTGTCCGCATCATATGCGAGTTGCTCTGTACTTTCCCGCTGACAGTGTTTACCTCGCTCCCGCTGTTTGATCTTCCCCGAAGGTACCTCATTCCACACCGATGTATTTTACACGACAATTCAGTGTCAGCATTCATACAGGGTGTTCCCTCAAAACCAAAAGACCCTCGAAACTTCGGGCAAACCACTTTTGGCATACGATTCCAAGAGACCCTACAAGCAGCTCAGCACTTGGACAACTTAGCTATTCTATCCCCTCCAAGCAGCAAGCGGACCTCTTTTGGTGTACGATTCCAAGAGGGACCACAAGTGGCTCACCAGTGCGCTTTCAACCAGAGGAAGGGCAACTTCCTGAGAATTTATTTTCAGCTACATTATACCAGATTCAGCTGATGATATCTTCGTATTGTGTTTCTGTATAGGACTGGACAGGTCAATCTGATACATGCAAACGTGACACTTTTATCTCGACGTGAATTATCATCCAGAATGCCCTGCTATGATTGACCGGTGCCCTGCGGGATTATGGTTCCTCCAATACCAGTTAAAATGCACGCGTTGTATTTAATTGAGATGTTGCAGCCAATTCAATAGCTACATCAAGAATATGCATTCATATCTGTCGTCCTTGATGTTTATTTTACATTTTTATATGAAAGTTTACTTCTTCTTGTTTGCCTTTCTCTTTTTAGACGCTTTTGCATTCTTCAAAGTCCTCCACCTGTTCTGCACCATTTTGCCGTCTTTCCCTGCGATATATTTTGCAATTTTCTTCCACTGATTGCCCAAATGATACCAATTCAGTCGTTACATCAAATGACGAACCATATCAAGACCATTCATATCCGTTCAAGAGTCACATCAAGAATATTCATATCCGAATCAATAAAGCGTGATCCATGCCCTGTCTTCCCAGTGACCAACAAATAATTGGAGCATGCTACAAATATGCTCGCTAAAATTCATGACCCTTCTTCCTGCATCGCTTCGTTACAAAACAAGTGTGACAAATCTTGGCAGGGGGGGGAATTGACAAAGGAAAAGATCCAGTAGGATGGATAGAATATGTTGATGGTTCGTATACATACGTGACAACAGAAAGTTATGAGGGCAACCGGTGCATGGATTAAGGCAGTAGACGCAGCACTTGGATCCCATCAAACATCAGCAACGTCAA
>JAZGVS010000858.1:0-11793 GCA_037356235.1 Bacterosira constricta
GTATGTCGATTGTGTGCCCAGTTGATTGTTGTGTGCTTTGCAATGTGGCCGTCAAGTGGGTTTGATGATGTATTGGCAGTTGTGTTTATGGCGGCAATCGTAGTATGTCGATTGTGTGGCCAGGTGATTGTCGTGTGCTTTCGCGTTTCATTGGCAGTTGTGTTTATGGCGGCAATCGGAGTATGTCGATTGTGTGGCCAGGTGATTGTTGTGTGCTTTCGCGTTTCAGCGGTCGAGTGAGTTTGACGCTGGATTTGGCAATCGTTGGTATGTCGATTGTGTGGCCGGTTGATTGTTGTGTGCTTTGCAACATGTGGCTATCAAGTGAGTTTGACGATGCATTGGCAGTCGTGATCATGGCGGCAATCGTAGTATGTCGGTTGTGCGACCAGATGATTGTTGTGCACTTTTGCGTTTGAGCAGTCGAGTGAGTTTGACGCTGTGTTGGTGATCGTTGGCATGTCGGCGATTGGGGGGTATGTCGATTGTGTGGTCGGTTGGTTGTTGTGTCATTTGCCATGTGGCTGTCAAGTGAGTTTGACGATGTATTGGCAATGGTTGGTGTGTTAGCAATCTGGATAGGCCCATTGTGTGACCAGACAATTGTTGTGCGCTTTTGTGTTTGAGCAGTCGAGTGAGTTTGACGCTGCGTTGGTGATCGTTGGCCTGTCGGCGATCAGTGTATGTCGATTGCGTGACCAGTTGATTGTTGTGTGCTTTGCAATGTGGCCGTCAAGCGAGTTTGACGATGTATTGGCAATGGTTGGTATGTTGGCAATCTGGGTAGGTCCTTTGGGTGACCAGATGATTGTTGTGCGCTTTTGCGTTTGAGCGGTCGAGTGAGTTTGATGCTGTATTGGCAGGCGTTGGTATGTCTGTAATCGGAGTAGGTCGATTGTGTCGCCAGTTGAGATTGTTGTGTGCTTTTGCAATGGGGCTCTCAAGTGAGTCTGACGCTGGATTTGGCAATCGTTGGTGTGATGGCAATCGGTTAATGTCGATTGTGTGGCCAGTTGGTTGTTGTATATATTGATTCAGCGGTCAAGTGGACGCTGTTTTGTGGCGATCGTTGGTATGTCGGCAATCGGTTGAGGTCGTGATGCTGTGTCCAGTTGATAGTTGTGTTATTGTAATTCTGCGGTCGAGGTGGACGCTCTTTTGGAATTGGTCCGATGGGCAATTGATCTCGTCGACTAGTGGTCGGTAGAGGAGTTGTCTCGGATTGTCATAATGTGTTGGCTGGGGGTGGCTCTGGTGCGCTTATCACGTTTGTCTACGCCTAGGTGCGTGATGTGATATTGGTTATGGAGACCCATAGACTGTGGAGCTGGTATAGCCGAAGTCGGATTGGGGATTAGTATGCGTCGAGGGCACAGTCGGGCGTGAAAAGTACCGCTGGCAGCTCATAAGGGCGTGCCAGGGAGATTGACTGATGTGGTCGACAACCATAGACGTGGCAGTGATACGGCGAGGCCGGGACTGGTGTCATGATGGTGTGATGGGGTGGACCATAGGCAGGGCAGCGATTGATTGGGGTCAATGCTGGTGCCGTTATGGTTTGGTGGGCCATTGATAGGGTAGCGGTCGGTTGGTGCCGATGCTCGGCCGTTATGGTTTGGGGGTTGGCTGGTTCGTAAGTCGAGTGGCTGAGGGGATCGGCCCTCCAAACCCGAAGGTTAAGGACTGTGCCTTCACCGCCCTCACCCACTTTCCTGTGGCCAGGTCCTCCATAGGGACTGATAACTCGAAAAATTAATCAGTCGGCATTGGTGCCGTGGATTCGATAGGGAGAGAGGGTGCTATCTAATCCATGGGGATAGATGATGTTGTCGGATTCGATGTGCAAGATCTATGAGAGATTGCTCGAGAGGATTTCTAGAGCGAACTGTAAGATCCTCTCGATTGAATCGACGGTTGCGGCAGACTTGGTCTGTCCTTCGTCAGTTGTTACTAGAACCACTAAGAGACGTTACGCGTGGTCTAAGGTAAGGCTAGAATAGCAGGCTCTGTTCGGCTCTGCGGTCTCGCGTCTACCTTCGAAAATCATCTAATTTGCGCGTGACGAGATTCGGCGACGCCCCTGGAGTCGCGTGTTGGCGATCAGATGCTCGTCTGTCCATCGCCCCAAGATATTCAGAGTTCAGAGCCGCCATCGCTTGCTTGGTTCTTGATTTGGTTGTTGAGCTACCTACCTACAATAAGTAGCAATAGCAATAGCAGAAGATATCTCCATTTGCATTATTTGAGATTATTTGCTTGACACATACATTATCATCGCATTCTCCTGGGTTGAAGGTTGAAGCACACACACGTACACTATGGAGACTGCACAGAGGCTAATCGACCTTGCGTCGACAATAGTCGGTTCATCGCTATCGGATGCCATGCATGGTTCATCGTCATCCTCTGGCAAACAATCAAAGACAGAGGGTCCAAAGATTGGAGCACGGAACCAAGTCTATTACGCCAAGATGAATTCCAGCTGTCCACCGGCACTCGTTCCAATGCTAACAACAATGGTCAACGGTGCGCTAAAATCGAAGAATACATTGATCAAATGCGCCAAGGAAGATGGTCTCTTCGATCTACCGCAGTCCTCGCTACCACAAAATTGTCCTCCCCTCAATGCCTCCAATCCACCACCCGAACTTATTGTCGTGTTATACGAAGCCCTCCTGGGATCACGACGAGTCCGAGGCACATCTCCAATTGTCAAGCTTGTCAAGATGAGAAAGGCGTCACTGCAGCAACAGCTCGCGTCGCGTCGAAAGCGAGGAGTGGAACACACATTTGCCGCTCGTGTTAAACTTCCGCGATTTGTTCGAGTCAATCTGCTGAAAACTTCGGTGGAGGCAACCAAACAACATTTTCGCAAACTAGGATTGAAATACAAACCACCGGACAGGTCGACGAACGTATTGCAAATAAAACCTGGCACTTTCACAATCGATCCCGTTTTGCCGCATCTCTTTATTCTCCCGTGTGGAACAAATCTTCATGCTGATCAGTTAGTGGACGATGGCGCTCTGGTATTGCAAGATCGGTCCTCTTGCCTAACAGCCATTGCCCTATCACCACCGCCAAATGCAATTTGTATTGATACCTGTGCATCACCAGGCAACAAGACTCTGCACATGGCATCGCTCATGGGGAACACCACTTCCGGCACCATTACCGCATTTGAACGAGATCCATCACGATTGCAAACGCTGGAGCGGAGAATTGGCGAACAGGGCGCTGACTCCTTTGTCAAGGCGCGCGGGGCAGATTTCATGGAGGCGGATCTCGAGGGAGAATTCCAAGATGTGACTCACATTCTGATTGATCCTTCGTGTTCTGGGTCTGGTTTGGCGGCCACGTCCAAAAATGGAGCATCGATGGCGAGCGAATATGACAATGGATCACTTGCTGCGAATTCTGCTAAAGTTGCACAGCTTGCGCAGGCACAAGTGGATTTGATTCTTCATGCCATGACACTTCCCAAGTTGCAGGTTGTTGCCTACTCCACGTGTTCTGTATATCGCGAAGAGAACGAGGATGTTGTGTTATCGGTGCTGAAGCAACAGAATACATTTGAATGTGTACAGGCAATACCCAACTGGCCGCATCGAGGTCTAGATGGTATACCGGAATTCAAAAAGATTGCTCCCCTTGTCTGTCGCGCAACGTATGAGAAGGACACAACAAACGGGTTCTTTGTTGCACGCTTTGAAAGAATCGGCAATATCAAAAAGATGTCGGCACAGGCACAAGCACATGCGAAACGAAAGTTTGAAGAATCAGAGGATGAAGAGAAACCGGAATCCACAGCCAAGATTCCAAAAGTAGAAGAATGGTCGTCTGGGGGAGTCACACAGCAAGATGTTTGCAAGCAGTTTGCTAGATATGGCAAATGCAAACGGGGTGCGAAATGTCGTTTTACACATGTCGTTCCTGAGGCGACAGGCAAGGATGATGTGGATGATTTAATGGCCAATTGGTCTTAACACACGGGATGTGAAAGGGTGGTGCGTAAAGTAGGTTCTTATATCTATCCTTTTGGGCCAGATGGTGAATCGCGAATGAAGCCTGATAGACATCATTGATGTTACCATTGATATTCTTTAAATAGCAGTACTTATCATATTGGTGGACTTTAGAGTGTAGGTGCATTGGGACAAATGATATGTATGATAACAAAACTTTTATCATAAATTGTAATATTATTCAAATCTCACAACACAAACGGACCCACTGTATCTACTCCATATACATCAGAAAATCTTCAAGTTCTTGGGGCAGCCCAACTAATACACTGGCAAAGACCCTATCTATTATGTCTTGTGCCACACCATGCGTTGAGCCAAATAAACAATTGTAGCGTAAACCCCACAATCAAGATTTTAGTCAATCGCATCTCAAAACCGCTGCTTTAAGCAGCAATACCCGTTTTTTTTGGAGCAGTATTAGGGTTATCCTTATTAAATTTAACCATCTAACCATACTCAAAAATCCAAGAAACTTGCTCAGTTGTCAGGTATTGACATAAGCAATCCCTTGTGTAAAGGAGTCTCAGCAATCCTGAGCCATAGTCCCTTGTACTACAACTCCCAACTACAACGTCGTTTCTATGCCACATCATTGATGACGAATATCTTCCGATCTAGTGATCGGATCCATACCTGAATTACGCTACCAAATACTAAGTTATCTTATAAATTCCTACATATCGTAGCCTTGCAATGATGCTTTGCACATTATCACAAAACTTTGATGTGATATCTTTGTCTTCCCCTCTATCTCTCTTTCATTCATAATAAACCTAATCTCAGTATCATTCAATATTACCCTTCACAAATGCTTAGGACATTTTGATATCAAACCACACTACATAACCAGTGATTCTTCAAGTGAACAATCTTTCTTCTGTCCGAGCGATGAACGCCCAGAAAAAAACAATGTCCGAGCGATGAACGCCGAGTCAAAAACAAAAAGAGACAAGTCATTGCGCTGTCCTCAAATAGCAAAAAGAGTCGAGTGATGAACGTCGTCATCAAAAGCGAAAAGAGACAAGCGACCAACGCCGTGTTGGAAGCAAGAAGAGACTAGTGTCAAATGCAGGCTCAAAGAAAGATGAACGGACTCTACATCTAAAAATAAAGACGAGCAAATGCCGTCTAAAAACAATATCAGTGATAAATACCCCGTACTACACAACAACAATCGACCAATTCAGAAGGTTATCAAATCCGTCACAGAGATCAGAATTGATTGTGCATACCCATCTGAGCAGCAAACTCCTGATAACTGCATACTCAATATGAGTAGTGTAATAATACTCCATCAATTCCATTCTCGACTGCAACATGCCAAAGCGGACGCAATAATTTGCGTTATTATCTGCCATTGCATTGCATGCTCAATAAGGATTCATAAGCCTTGATTAAGAGACGACGGTGAACAATAAATAGTAATAAAATCACTATAAAATAAAGGATTGAATTAATTCTATTACTGCACGAGTACGCTTGGGAGTGTAAATATCATTGTAGCTTGTGAACTTTGTCAAGTCAACAATATCAACAAGAGGAGCTCATCGCCCTCCAGGATGAGCGGAAATGAATTCACAACAATGTATCATTCCATTGCAGACACTTTAGGGCTTAGGACAGGTATATACCCAAAACCCAACTAACAACCTTCCACTCTTTCATGCAATAACATACAACCCAACTGACTAAAACACTGGGGTACACACCCTGACTGCAACCTGACGACACTCTAAACTAAAACTTCAACCTAACACTGCAACCTGATACTGTAGCCTGGCACTTCAAACTGAAACTCCAACCTGAAACTCCAACCTGATACTGCAACCTGATACTGCAACCTGATACTGCAACCTGCAACCTACCACTGCAACCTGCAACCTACCACTGCAACCTACCACTGCAATCAATGCAATCAATGCAATCAATGCAATCAATGCAATCAATGCAATCAATGCTGCAACCACTGCATCCACTGCAAACTCTGTAACCACCACACTCACCGCAACCTGACGACACTGCAACTTGTCACTCCAACCTGTCACTGCAATCTGACACTGTAATCACTGCAACCTGACACTACAACCTGGCACTACAACCCGACACTACAACCCGGCACTACAACCTGACACTGCAACCACTACAACCATTGCACTATTTTGGCAATAAACTGCGCTTTTTCTCTCCAATAAAGAGAAATATTGTTAACTTCTTTCATTCACAAAACAAGTACCATACATGAATCCAATAGGTAGCTGAACGCATGTAGATAAACAAAAACCAATGGCTGGAGAAGTGACGAATACAAGCTATTGTACTAATACTAACTTGGTGGTACCATATAATACCTACAATAAGAAGGAGGCCCCCTTCAGCATAACATGACACCACAATTGTACACACCCCTCAAATTTCACCACCAGGAAAATATTACTGCCCTATCACCCCTCTGCTCTTCGCATTTATGAACACCATTGCCACCACCGAGCACGTCTTCGAAACGAACCCTGGTAGGTGGACACAGTTGGTCAATTAGTTGGCACAGCCCCAATGCCATTGTGTGAGACCTTTATGGTGACTCCCTTGTCTGGTTTTGATTGCACAGAAGCCATTTGGTTTATTGGGGTTGGTTGCTGCTGATAGTGGCGGTTCAGTCTCTTGCCAAACACCAAGGTATTTGACTATTAGTTCTTTTGTTGAGTGTTGTGTTTTTTTCCTTTTATCCTTTCAACTAAGATTAATATTCTAATTGACACAGTCCACAGGAGAGTCAGCAATCAGCACCAAGTCTGTGTCGGCGCCTGGAACAATTGATGGAGGGATGGGGTGATCGGATGCATTTGATTATGCTGTTGTCGTTGTCATCATCGTCATCGTCGGCGGCAGCAGTGGTTTGTCAGTTGGCACGGCGCAGGCTGTGGACACGACCGTTTATTGGTTGTTGGCAGCTTGAGATTGGCTGTCATTGATTGCTTTTTGTGGTCGTTGTCAATAGGTTTGTTGATCTTAGTGTGTTTTTAAATTCCTTTGACAAATAGACTCCTCTCATTCTACTTGTCGCATTTCACAGGATGCAGGAGAACCAGCATGGAGTGTGGCAGGATATTGGCTATATTATACGACAGGCATATTGATTGTTGTGTGTTCTTTTTTCTATTCTTTTTACTAATAATGTTTAATTGTCGCATCTCACGGGAGAGCCAAAGAGCTACATCAATTTTGTTGTGAGTTGTTGTTGGCGCCAGGAGCATAGGAGATTTATCGGATGGCTTACTTGACCTTCAGTTCACATGTGTATTGTTAGAGCGATGGAAATGAGTTCATCTTTGGGGAACTGATACATTAAAAATTGATATGTTTGTTATTGTCCATTGACATTAATAGAACTATTTAACAGTAAAAAGATGACAATATTTGTTCACCGTTTGTACTAATGGATTATTTGGTATCACAGGCAAACTATTTCTGCATTCAAAAATTTCTTTGTTGATGGTGACAGTTACAAGTAATTTGCTTACACAAACAAATTTGATTGTGACCAGAAATGACAATTTTTGTTACAATATAAATTTGTTTCTGACTAAAAATGACATTTTTGATAAGAAACAATTTGTTTGTGATACAGTCAGCAGTGTTTGGTATATAAAGCTTGTCTTTACAGCCTCAACCTTAAGTACAGTCATTTACAGTTGTTCACAGTCTTAGGTAGGTATCAGATGTGAGTTGCACTCTTGATTGCTTTCAAATTAAGTCAATTGTCATATAGAGACTCATGTTGATGCTGTGCAAAGAATTTCTTATTAGTACCCAACTGTTGCTTGTATCTCGTCATCGAGCTGACTGGTGATACTTGCTCTACGTTTTTTTTGAAGAGTACCACCGGGCGAGGGTGAGCTTGCTATGAATCATCACTTGTAATCTTCTGATAATTTTGCTCAATCTCAGGCATGACTTGTGTAGCAGTATCAGAATTGCTATTTGATATAGCTAGAGATATATCAGTTTCCTTTCCAGCCCATCTTTGCTTCTGGTTTTCGTCATGCTTACATTGTGCTCTACTTTGACGTTTCTTCTTTCAGCAAGATTTCTCGAGAAAAAAAAAATACTACTAGAAGCACCATCTCTCTGCCAAGAAATATAGACTAGTAGATGCCGTAGCAAAATTTGCCAAACTAGACGAGTGGTCGAAACATCTATTTCCAAGTTAGGAAGAGATTAGATGATTACCTACACTGAGTAGATATATGCATGGAGTCCATTTACATTTCAATTTGGGCTAAATGCTAAATAAAGTTTTAACAGGACTTGAGGTATGGTCGGTCATGACGGACCATTTTTGTACTAGGTCCACGCTATGTAACAGAACTTTGCCGCGACTGGGAGCTGAAACGAGATATTTATATCTGTGGGTAGCTGAGGTCTTAACGTACATTAATGGCGCAGAGGTCAATGTGGGTGTATCCAATCCCAATGCTTCATGTTCGAAACCTGGAGGTAATATCAAATTGATTTTGCTCATGGCACCGTAATTATCTAGCGGACGTTAGTTCGTGAGTTCGACTCTCGTCGGATCAGAACCTCGTTCAATCGTAGTACCATTCTACGCACAAATACTAATTCCTGCGTACACATAGTTTTGATGTATTTTTTGTATCGCGCGCCTAGTTCGTTATACCCCTAGTCCTCTTAATCTCAAAAATAGATCCCTAGCCCCAGAGATTGAATCGAGAGTAGCCAAGGACAAGGACAAACGATTCAACAATATCATGGACAACGTTGATTATTTGTGGGCCATAGTCCAACCAATTTGATTTGTACACACACGCATGGTACAGGTCTCTAGGTATCTACTTTCTAGTACTAGTACCCAGTGCTAGATCTTTCTTGACTGCGCAGCTTGGAAAATGGGTTATTGTAGATAGAACACGAGCTTCGAAGATTGAATTGATCATATTGTAACAGACAAGTAAAAAGTAAAAGACTAGTTCAACACTGGCACCTCTTTCCTCTTTTTCTTCTCTTCCTTCTTTGTGAGTCTCTTGGAAACTCTGGGGGCGCTGGTGCGCCCCCTCAATTTCCCATTCACATCTAAAAGTCTGAATACCAGCACAAGGTATAAAAGACAAAAGCCAGGTAAGGCTTTTAAACTATGGTGGTACGAGCTTATATAAATGAAATTAATCTAAATCAATCTAAACCATCAAGTAAGGAATCAATATGCTTATAAAAGGGAGGAAATAAATAGGGACGTGCATAAAAGGGGGACAGATATATATATATGATTTTATAAAGGGGGGACAGGGAAATGGCAGACATACAGACAATCTAATGCCAATCTGGCGCCCACATATAGAAAGACGCTAAAATGATAGCATAAAATAGAAACATAGCAATATGCTTCTAAAGTAGTGCCCCCTGCCGCACAGCAGCATGTCACACGATCAGCTGCAGCACCAAAAAAACCTTCCACCCAGCACCACTGGAGCATCCAATAATGTCATAGACCCTTGGTGCGATAATGGTGGCTCATCGGCAACTCCCGGAGCTGGAAACACCGCCAACAGAGCCAGAGCCAGAGTTGACGCCATTTCTTTGCGGCAATATAGCTTAGTACTATTGGTTCCTCGCCTGCTCCGCCAATGCCAATGATCTATATCCCTTACCCACTTACCATCCATATTCAATTTAATGAGGATGGATCATATTTCCCCCTTTTGTGGAGAGGGTGTGCTGTCTTCACAGCAAGCAATTGGCTGGATGTACCTTCACACTGCCTATTCATGTCTCCAATACTTGTCAGTTCAACCAAGGTTCAACATACCCGCCGCCCAGCACAGTGTAAATAGAGTGTGGATTGCTTGGTATTGACATCAACACACAAACCAACACAATAATCAATCACTGAGTATAATTTTAATCAACGGAGGACATGAATGGAGCATTGATTTGGCTCATAAACTCCAGTTTTGATTAATTCTGTGATTCTAAAAATAACCAAGGGAGGGTAAATGCTGAATGATGACATAAACAAATAAATAACAATCAACAAGTTAATGATAAGCAGGTGAGTAATCACGGATCGAATGCAAAGAGAAGTGGTGACATAGTTATTGATAGGGCCGCTAGGATTAGACAGGCTTGGTTCTGCAGCTCTTTTGTAATAAATTTAGCACACAGAATTGTACCTCATCTGATACTGATACCCAATACAGCCAGCTTTTGATAAAAAACAACCAACCAATGCAGGAGGAAGTACCTATCAATATTACCTCTGCAAGGGACAAGATTATCTGTCCCTCTCAGAAAACTGTAAATAGTTCGATATCGCAAAATATCGCCATAATATTGCCAGAATCGCCAACCAGCCGAATCTTATGAAGTCTGGCCTTCATTCACAATCTTGACACTTCCACGCGGCACATCAACTAACTGCACGCGATGGCGCGAAGCGACGATGATGGGAAAGACACCTCAAATTGCCTCAAATCCCATCGAATTGTTCACTAGTACATCTCGTCTTCGCCACAACCACCCTACATTGATAAACCAATAGCGAAGACAATGAGGAATTGCATCTTCTCCCTAGCCGCCATCTCCAGCATCGGTAGCACCGCCGCATGGTCTAGCCGAAGCAGTTCGGTTGTCAATCCTCCCCCATCGTTTGTACTGGCGATCCGAGGAGGCGCGAATGAGTTTGAGACCAAATATGAGAGTGCCAAGTGCGGTGTGCTCGAAAAGGCTTCCAGAAAGGTGTGTGTGATGTGATGGAATGAATCAATGTTTTGTCATTCTTATCTGGATCTTAAAGGCTCACTTTTTATACGCCGATGCTTCCCACGCTATTACATATTACATCATCTCATGTCCAAATTACCACTCCACCAAACTTCAATATGATGTTTAGATCGAAGAAGCACGCCGCAAAATAGTCGACGAAGGCACCACCATCACCGACTTTGGAGCCAAAGCCGATGAAATCTGCACCGCCGCCATCGAAGAATTCGCCAAATCAGCCCCCTCCGAAGCGGAAGGCTCCTCCGCCTCATCGGCCTACGCCCGCAAACTCCAAGAACTCGAGTCAAACCTCGACGCCCCCCTCCAAGTGCTCTACCTCCGTCAACTCTCCATCCTCCGCGAACAGGCGCTATCCTCCTACAAATCGGCAAGCAAGGCCTCCTCGGCATCCGACTACGAGGCCATGCTTGCCGCCGACTCTCAATTCCTCCGTGGCGCTGAGGACGCCACGCGAAAGTCCTCCACCTGGACTTATGATTCCGAACGCTCGGCTCTCCAATCGGTCATGTCGGACTTTGCATCCACCACCAAAAAACTCACCGAAACACAAGTGCAATCCTCTCAGCAGCAATCTACCGCCATGCAATTTCTACAACATCAACAACAAATGATACAGCAGCTACAACAGCAATTGTATGGGCAGAGTTCTCCTTGGAATATGGGCTGTGCGTATCGTATTCCGGACACGAATTTTAATTTGCAGGGAAGTTATCAGCAGGGAAGGGCGAATTTGCAGTTGAGTTGTGTGCCGGATGAGTATGCGCCCATGCTTGGACCGAATGGATTTACGAATGGGGTTGGACCGGGCAATTTGGGTCTGTCGTTGAATCTTAGTATTTAGAGGTGGTGACTTTATTTTTCCCTCTGTAGGAGTTTGGAGTGGTAATAGTTCGTGGAAAATTGGGGGTTCATTTTGCTCCTCTTCTGCGAAATATGTATTCCTAGTAATCAACGTTGATTTTATTGAGTC
>JAZGVS010000860.1:0-11758 GCA_037356235.1 Bacterosira constricta
TATATAGAAGGAGCTCGCGAGGGTGTAAAAATGGGGCAAAGTCTGGCCAAATTGTTGGCTGTCAGAGATCAAGAATAGCTAGTGTGATTTGTAACAATTATTTTTTGAGCCAATCGGTGATCGTGTCCCCCCCACCGACGCGTGACCTGGGATGAAAACCCATCGGGTACAGGTGCTGACAATGGATGGTTGGTTAGATGAAGTGAGGCTTATCGTAGGGCTTGTCAGTTCAATACCGAGTGGCATGGTACTTACTTCTTGGTCTTGGGAGGTGGTGGCTAAATAATGGATCTCTGACAGTTCTAAAGTTTTACTGAGAGTGTCATCCTCCTGGGAAATGTCTTATTTAGATATCTTTCAGGGCCTTCAAATTCTTGTCTTTGGTGACATGCCGCCGCGTCAGCATACTGAGACATTTAGGCAATATATCTACTGGAAGGTGAAGGCATATTACGCGTCTTGAAGACATGCCATGACATGTCAAAGACATTTCCAGCTAAGAAGCTCCTGGATTGTTCGTAGGATTGTTTAGATAGCCAGTATAGGCATAGGCAACCAACATAAATCAGACATAAATGCCATACCATCCACAAGAATCACACAAACAACCACAAACCTCTGGAGGTTACAACCAGAACGCAACAAACAACAAACAACACTTATTCTGGAACAAAAGAACAAGAACAACTGTTCCAACAACAAACTTCCTCTTCGGCTTCGGCAGTTGGCAGTGGGCAGATAGACCAAACAGGACCAAACCCTGCATGTACAACCACAACCACAACACAAAGACAACACACAACACAACCACCACAGCCACCTGCTGCTCTTGCTCTTGCAGCTGCTGCGTCTCTCATTTTTTTGCCTACAACGAATGCTAGGATTCTGTCCGTGATAGGATGATGCCTGCACAACATCAACAGGATGACCGTCCCTCATCATCATCATCATCATCAATTGGCCGTGGTATGCGATTTTTAGTAATGTCATGTTTCCTAGCCTCGATGGCATGGCATTCATTCACTGGCACTCGTTATCGAAAAAGTATCTCTGCTGCTACAAAACGTGATGATGATGTTGCTTCTTCCCTAAGAGGCAATCATCTCATGACAATAGTAGCAACAGCAACCGACGATCCGAACGATCATCTCCCACACCCCACCACCTACAAAAAAACATCCATCTACAATTATCAAAGCATATTCCACAAAGCATACACCTCCCTCTACAAAACAAACAACCCCAACCCCTACAATAACTCCCGAAAACTATCCGAATCCGAACAAGAACAAGCAGATCTAGCACACGAACTCTCCATCGAAGTATCCTTCGAGGATACGTACAAAATACTCGTTTTTCTGGGAGTTGTATTTATATTTGGAGAAATTGCAGGATGGTGCGGCGTTCCTCCCCTCGTTGGGCAGATTATCGCTGGATTTTTATTGGGTCCACCATTGGCGGAGTATGTTCCTTTTCCGGAGGCCATGGTGTTACTTGGGGATTTGGGTTTGATCATGCTGTTAGTCGAAGCGGGTATTGAATTAGATGTGGGGTTAGTGAAAGAAGCGGGTATTCGTCCGATACTCATTGCCGTCACCGGATCGGTATTGGCATTCGTCATTGGAATGGGGATTGCATTTGCTCAACCAGGTACAGCTACCAAGAGTGCCATTGCGGCGGGAGCGTGTTTTGCTCCGACGAGTTTGGGTGTGGCTGCGAATGCTTTGAGTGGGGGTAAGGCGTTGAATACTCCGGTGGGACAGTTGATTGTTGCTAGTGCTGTGATTGATGATGTTATTGGGTTGATTATTTTGAGTATGTTGAGTGTTTTGGTGGAGGAGAATCCTCCCTTGTAGTGAGTTATGATGGCTGTCTATTTTGTTTCATGTTATCATGAGCTTCTTGTTCTAATAGTGTGTTGCGTGTCTAAACGGTGATTGCCCAATGATAATCCACAAAAAGTGAATACTTCATCCCCGTAATCTCAGCAGTAGGCTACCTCATCGTCCTCGGCGGCTCCGCCATCACCTGGATCCCATGGGTCGTACAGCACAAAATCCTACCGCGCTTCCGACCTGATCATCGTCAATATGTCGCACTCGGCCTACTCTGGATGCTCATCATGGCGTATTTACCAATGATGTATTATTCAAAAGCGTCGCACTTGACTGGTGCTTTTTTGGCGGGGCTTAGTTTTTCGCAGGTTGAAGGTGTGCATCATGCTTTTATTACGGAGGCTGGTGCTATTATGGAGTGGTTAGTTGCAATTTGATCATTGGTGCAACTGTTTCTTCTGTACTACTTCTCATTTCACTTCTGATGATGTCTGTTTTATTGATTTGTTTTGGTCGTATCTTTGATTGAATTGTTAGGTTATTGAGGATATTCTTCTCTGCATCCATTGGATTTCAGGTTCCTATTAAGATGTTTGGCAATAGCGAGGTCGTTGCATGGGGGTAAGCACTGGATTTTGCTTGAAATTGGACTTTTCATCCATGTTGTTACTTGTGATATTGTACCAGGCATTGTCTTGTTTTCTGACTTTTTTCATTTCAATGCATGATCATATGCACAGATTTGCGTTTTACCTCGCCGTACTTGCCAAGTTGCCTGTGGGGTAAGTACTGAGTTCTATTTCATGAATATTATTTGCAATACCAAACACATTCTTCTACTCATATATTCATTTCAATTGCATTGCCAGATTTTATGCACCGAAATACAAAGAAAAACTTCCAGAGGTAAGTACATCATCTGCTCTCTGTAATTCAGAGGCATCCATCGCCATTAGAAACACTAATCCTTTCATTCATTCCATTAACCCCCCAAACAGGACTATCCTTTCAACCCATACATCCGTGATGTCTCGATTACAAGTGTGGCAATGACGTGTCGTGGAGAATTTTCGTTTATCATAGCTGCATTTAGTATAGGAGTGAGTCCCAAGTTCACAAATCTCTACTTTTATTTTTATTGCTCTTCTCATTAGCATCCTCTCATTGGCATCCACTTGACGCTTAGGAACTCTTATTGGATGCAGAATTGTATTCTGCCATCATCTTTGCAGTGCTGCTTTCAGCCATTACATCACCAATCATTCTCACATTAGTCTTGAAGCATTACAATAAACTCGCTTCAAAATATCTCGAGCAAGACCAGTTGGATAAGTCTGGAGTTGGAGGACGAGCACCTCTTCACGTTAATATACAAATTCGATCTGCTATTGTGCCAGGCATGCAAGCGTCAATTAAGAACTGCGTAAATTCAGTTGGATTGTTTGTTATTGACCAGAGAAGCTGGAAACCACGTGGTATTGGTGATGTTATTGTGGCTACCGAGTAAGTGAGCATGTTCAACACATGGTATTTATTGCCATGATATTGCTGCGCGAATTCACCCTAAATTATGTCCTTTTTTCTCAGGCTCTATGCCGTAGACGGGAAAACGATGGTGGATGTTAGCAAGGAACTCAAGAAGATGCAGTCTATGGAAGACATAATCTCCTCTACAAAAGGTGAAGAATTAGTAGGTGAGGGGCGTGTCACGTTTGACGACGCTGAGCCAACTGCCATTCCGGAAGACGAGCCAGTGCCATCTGGACTTGATTACATTACTGAGCGCTGTGAGGAAATCCGAGAAGCTTTGCTAAGCCACCCTGATTTGGTTGATGCAAATGTAAAAGTATTGCATTGGGTAAGTGGGCATGTTCAAAATACTATGCTTCCACATGGTGTTTATTGACCCCTAAATCTATCCTTTTTCGCAGGTTCCAATGGCGGATGCATTGCAAAAGCATAATTCTGGATCATTGCGTGATCAGTTGATAGTTGGTGAAGCCGCCAATGCATTAAAGAACAAGGAAACAATTGATACACTTGTTGACGAGACGCCAACTGTGAGAACAAAGAGGTTTAAGATGTTGTCTGGTCCTGTGACTTTTCGGGATGCAGAGAAGAAAATACAGAAAGATACAGAGGCTGAAGCAGAAGGAGGCGTTGTCACACCTTTGGAACCCCTGGAAGATGTCATCCCCGCCACGCAGAATGGTAGTCAAGTAGGAGATGGATTAAGAAGGCGACCACGAAGAGCTAGAACAGTTAGCTCTCCAGCAGTAGGAGGGACGGACCTTTGGGGGGTGAGTGGTACTATGATGTCAGTAACACTGGTCATGTCTCAGGCATGTTGTCTGATGCGTTTGCTTATTTCGTTACAAAACACCAGGAAGACTCCAAGTCGCAAGATGCAGCTGTTGCTGCCGCGCCTATGCCGCCAGTGCAATATGATTTGCAAAGCGGCATGAGATATGGCGTTACCCGGAGACAGAGGATGCCTTCTGACCTCGGCGCCATAGCAGAAAATGCACCTACCGTGAGTGAATTTTTGAATCGTGATATCACTTCAAAGCTTTGGCCTAACCATATTATTTTCGTCATTTTTTGGCAGATTGAGGAAAGACTTGGTGGAATTGTGAGGCACTCACTTACAAATACTGAATCTCTGCATAGGCGGGGTTCTACCTAGGGAAGCCATCCATGTCGGATATTGATGTTGACACGTACTGATTGTAAGATAGATGCATAATGGAATGCATGATTATTCCCGCCTGGTTCTCTGGTACAAGGACTGCATCTCATTTTTCTACGGCGAGCTTGTGGTTAAGCCCAAGTTGGTACTGACCTTAGAGTCGGTTTGTGAAACCCTCTCACATCCAATAAAGCAACCTTAACCTAAACCTGTGATGAATTCTCTCCTAGTACAAAAATAATCCTCAACCTAAGCCTCCACTGATTAATGTGTGATCACATGGTTGAAACAAGATATTTCCAAGTTTATCATTGATTCTTGCCTCTTCGAAAACTTTGAGGAGAAATGAGATCAGAGAGTGATGTTGAAGCAGGATCATCGACTTTACTATGTTGTGCTGCCCTGAAAGTAATACTAGTATAGCATTTTATTTCATAGCATAGTATATCTCAATTATATATATTTGGTTTCTATAGGAACATATTCATCATCTGTGGTAGGACATCCCTCTTGCTTGTCTTCTTTATCTCCCCATATTCATCATTCCAGTTCCAAACTTTCGCTAATTCACGACCAGTTTCTGAAACGCTACGCTTCAATTTACGCATAGCATTTTCAAAGTCCTTCATGGTGACCGGCCTCAGCATTTGAAATCCAGATCCTGCCGTCTCTAAATACTCTTCATCCTCGTCGTCCAACAGTTCCCCTCTATCCAGCATCCTCGCTTGCTCGTGACTGATTTGAACCACAGCCTCCCTGCAAACTTCTTTGAGATCTGATCCAGTGTAACCCTCAAGCCTTTCGGCAATCATGGTCAAGTTGACATCAGCCCCGAGCCGGTTCTCTGCGAGTGTGACCTCGAGGATTTCTTTTCTAGTATCGAGATCTGGCAAGTCGACTAATATTCTGCGTGGAAAACGTCTCAGGACAGCTTCATCAAGGTCAAATGGACGATTGGTTGACCCGATAACAACCACCCGGTCTGATCCGGCGTCGCCCTTTCCATTTGTTCCAGAGTTTAGGCCATCCCATTCACTCATCATGGTCTATGAGAGATGTGTTAATCAAAAGAAATATGAGAAAGACAAGGAAAACAAATTACATCAAAGACAGTACGATAAAAGAAAAACTTACAGTCTTGACACTTGTCAATGTTCCATGTGCCGAATCATCAGAACTACCCTCTCTGCTCGACAAGAGAGAGTCCACTTCGTCAATAAAAATGACGCATGGTGCAAGCCTCCGGGCCAAGGTAAAGACTGCCTTGGCATTCTTTTCCGACTCTCCAAGCCACTTATTCTCCACCGACGATGCATCCACACTCAAGAAGCTTGCCCCTCCTTCTGTCGCCACCGCCTTGGCTAACATTGTCTTTCCTGATTTGTTTGATGCAAGTTGTTAAAGAATTGCAAATAGGTAAGTGTGGGAATGTTGAAAAACATAATACAGACACGTAGTCTTATGCCTTACCTGTACCAGGCGGGCCAAAGAGCAACACCCCCTTCACCGCCTCCCTCGCAATTCCTTCATTGTACAAATGAGGAAACTTCAACGGATACGTGACACTCTGTCGCAACAGCTCCTTCACCTCATCCAATCCACCAATCATGTCGTACGTGACTCCAATATCCTGCGGCGAGACACAGTTCGGTAGGAGCGCACGTTCGTGCTTGTCCTGTGCTAGGGCTGAGAGGTCCTCCTTGCTCCTATGGGAGGCAAGGGCGCCAGTGGAGGATGAGGAGGAAGACCCTTGAGATCCAGGGGAGGGGCTTACTCCACATATCAAAGAAAGGGCCGACTCAAGACTGTTGGGGTGAATGAATTGGGTTGTCACTGGTGTGTTGGTATCAGTATTGGTGATGTCATTATCGTCATGAAGAAAGTTTACCAATGACTTATCAGTAGCTAGCGTGGGCTTGGTGGCAGATGATGTTGGTTTCACCACTCCCCACGGTGAATCCTATAGTAGCGTTGGAATATAAAACAAACATCACAAATGAGAACCTATCAAACAAACATCATCATATAATAGCTATCAAAATATACCACTCACATGATGCCTCTGGCTCTTCCCAGCCTCAATCTCCACAGCACACCTCATAACATCCTCCATCTCCCCCTCGCCAATATCCCTCACACTCATCATCTGCCGCAATACAATTCCCGCACCCTTCGTCCCAGACTTGGAATCAATGCTCAAATGCCTTGCATCGAAATGAGATATTAATGTCCGACGGTTGGTACGATAAATTACCGAGCCTTCCTCGCGATCGGTCCATGTCTCCCAGGATCGGAGACGGACTGGGTCGATGGGGGTGGTGATGGGTACGTGACGGCAAAGTGCTTGGAGACGAAGGAGGTTTCGTTGGGCTTTTTGTTCGGGGGTTAGTTTCATGTTGAGCGGTCGATTGTTTCCGTCGACGCTGCCGTTCTTACTTTCTTTGCGAGTCTTCTTTGCGCCTGCTAGGGCGGCTGCAGCTACGGCAAGAGTACGTGCCCGATCTAGGTTCTTTTCACGCTTGCTCTTCTTGCCCTTTGTTGAGGATGATCGTTTGGAGGATGGCTTGGGGGTATCTTGCTCTTGTTCGACAGACACGTCTTTCTCTCCCAACTCACCATCTACTCCTTCTTCATTGGCAGTGTCGACACCACTTGCCTCAGCCACACCATCCTTGGGTTCCTCAGCAATGGAGGCAGATGAAACAGTTTCCACTTCCTCGTTCTTTTGCTTCCCCTTATCCGAAGAAGACAAGATTTTATTCAGCCATCCTCCCATTCCAAGAGGCACATCGCTACTCTTCTCTGCCACCGGCTGCTGCTGACTCGCCGGCGGACTCGCACTCCTTCTCCTCCCATCCCCCTGCTGTTGCTTCTTGAACTGATCACCAGGCATCATACCCTTATTCGGATGATCCTGCCCCGGAGGCACATACACGGACAGCATGACACCCTGACATCTTGGATCGATCAATGCCGGAGCAGCACGAGATAGATTCTCGGCGATTCCACGACGTAAATTTTCGTTCGACAAGACTTGGGAGAAGGCTCGGGCAATGTTCATGGGTATTCCCTGCTGTTGTGGCTTGCTACTGTCATTGTTATTAGCGGAAGACGCTGCAGATGACATTTGGGCCAGCCGATCAATGACTCCCGACATGGCATCTTGCACAGCCCTTCGGACATTTTCCGGTGGAGGTTGAACGTTCTGTCCGTCTTGAGGATTTTGGTTCATATTATTGAATATTTCACTGCCAAACGGAGAGGTTATCGTGGCATTGAAAAAGGCCGCATTTGATAATGGTGCATTGGGGTTTGTATTTCCTTCATTGTCGTTCCCATTTCCCTGTTGTTGTTGCTGCTGCTGCTCTGCCTGCGCCACCAAATCCTCCATCTGCTTAATGAACATGGCCTGCTCCTCATCATCCTCGTCCACACCCCTCTCCTGAATAATTTGCAAATTCTCCCGTGCCATATTCGCCAAAATTGCCGGGAATAAATTACCAGCCTGGGGTGGAGCAATGGTACCCATGATCTGAGGTTTTCCGGTAGGGTCTACTGTACGGGCTAGGAAAATGTTGAAGCGGCGGGATCCATCGGGATCGTTTTGTCCAGAGGCGTTGGCGTTGTTCGCGTTGAATGCTCCTCCTGGTTGGGGGGGTGGTTCATTGTTGTTGAATCCATTATTGTTCATTTGGAATTGTTGTTGTCCATTGTGCTGTTGTTGGTGATGTTGTGACATTTCCGCATTGAACTGGGGTGATCCCGGTGGATAGTTGGACATGAATGAAAATGGCGTGCCTCCTCCCTCCTGCTGCTCCTGCTGATTCATCATTCTACCATTGGCCACACCCACACCTGCAGACTGTTGGTCGCCTCTCCCAGGCAAGGCAGTTGTCGACGCGTCAATTCCTTTACCACCCAGCATTAACAAATGAATACCATCCTTTTTCACACACTCGGAGGCCAATGCTTCGACTGCCGATTTGGACTTGAGGATGGAGGATGAGGAATCGGATCGTAGGAATAACACCAGTGATTGTGGGCTGTTGTTGGAATCTGTCTCTTCCTCTGTAGTTGTGGTTGTTGAAGCCTCTGCTTCTTCTTTCACATCGTCATCAATAGACTCGAACCAATGTTTTTCATCCTCCTTCATCAACCGCAAGCTCTCAACAGCCAAATCATCATTTGGATCATCCAATCCCAATTCCATATCACGCGTCATGCGATGAGAAATCATTCCAAAACCAACAACATTCTTCTTCTTCTTGATTGTTTCATTTTCCTCGTTGTCGTCATCTTCTTTCGATGGTGTGTTGTCCACGTTGTTGATACTGCAGCCAATCTTTCCCTCATTCGCAAGACGAATCAAATGACGCAACAATGCCGAATTGCGAAGTTCCTCCGGATTAATCGTTGGTATCACAACCTCATCCCCATCCTCCTCTTCCTCGGCCAACTCCAACTTCTGCTCTTCCTGCAACTCAACCAAAGAACCCTCCACCAAATCACGCACCCCATTCAAAGCCTCATCATCAATCAATGCCAATCCACACGATAGCGAATGAGCGAGTGCCATGGCAACTGTCTCTTGTTGGCCCATGGTGCACCTCCACGGTTTGATTTCGGTAGCGGTGGGTGACGGCTGTTCTTCTTCTTGTTGTTGCATGCCAAAGAATCCTTGGGGTGGTCCATTGCCCTCGTTGTTGTCCATACCCTGCCGTGGAGGTCCCATGCCCTGTTGCGGTCCCATGAAGGATTGCTGCCGCTGGAAGAATCCCCTTTGTGGTGCCTCTTCGATGTCCTCCTCTGGAAAGAGACATACTCCACCACGATGATACCATGCTGGCATATTCCCTTCTTCATCCTCCTTATTGTCATGTAAATTCCCACTGGGTTGCGACAATAATTTTTCCCTCCACCGAGGCTGACACGCCAGACTCAATGCCCCCTTGAGCGAGCGGGAAGTCTCCATATCGAGATAGCGACGTCGTATCATGGAGTTGATCGAGTTATCCTTCTTCTTATCCTTGGACGACTCTACCACTGACATTGATCCATCCTTGCCACCATGACCGTAATGCGAGCCGCCCAACTCGGCCAACAATCCATGATACAGCGTCCTCCGATCCAATCGCCTACGACTCGCCACATCCACATTTCTCAACGACGTGCTCCCCAAAGGAGAAGGAAGACGGGGAGATGGTGGCGGTAAATGCACCAAGGAGGAGAATGCTTTGCGTAGAAATTGATCGAGGGTGGTGGAGGAGATGGTTGTGGGGATTTGTGGTTGCGGAGGGTCGGCTGTGTTTTTGGTCGTGCCATTGGTGTTGGTGCTTGATTTTCTCTTTCGTGTGGCAGAGTCGTCTTTGAAGATGCTGCCTCGCTTGTACTTTCGTTGACGTTTTAGAATGTCATCTTCCTTGGTGACATTTGTGCCTGCCAGATGATACGATGATGACGATTCATCCTCTGTCTCATCTCCATCAGATTCATCATTGTCATTCATCATTTCAACATCCAAATCAATCTCCCCATCCTCATTCCCACGCCTCCTACCAAGCTCCCTTTCCATCTCCACAATCCTCTGCTTCATCCCCTCCCTCCTCGATGCCAATTCCACCAATGTTTCAATCTCATCCACCAACGGATTCGCAGAACCGGCACCTCCATTCGCTTCTCCATCAAGTCCCAACTTTCGACGCTGCTCCAACATCTCCAACAAAATCAACTCTTTTTCCAATTCGTTCAACTCTTGCAATTCCTCCTCGTCCATTTCCCCTTCGTCGGTGGATTCATCGTCGGAACTGTTGCCGTCGGGATCGCCCACGGCGTTGGACTTCTTTTTGGGGTGTGTGGTGTGTGTGGATGTTTCTACCGTTGCTTCCGCTTCTGATGTTGGGGAGGAGGAGGATACGGAGGAGGTTACTTCTACTTGGAGGTCGGTTTGCACTACCTTTTGATCAATATCATCGACTGCTTCTTCGATATCATGGCCATGGCCGTCAATATTGTCATCTGCTGATGTTCCGTCATCATTCTCGTCCTCGGCATCACTATTAGCTCCCCCGCCATAGAGAAAGATGGAAGATTCCAATTGCTGTATGGTAGTATCATCCACGAATGGAAATCCATGCAGACTGACACTGCTAGAAGCAGAGGCGGAGGATGGCGATTTTGATTTTCGACGCGAGAGTAGTGTTGCCAATTTAGTCGTACGGGCAGCGTCGCACGCATGGAGGGAGGCTACTAGTAACGAAGCGGTGATTGCTAGTCGTTTCATTTTCATGGTGGATGGTGGTGGTAATGATGGCATTGCAGCAGTCGTGATGCTGCTGTCGCTCGTCGTTGTCGTCCTTCGTTAAGGTTGAAAAGAGAATGATGCAATGGTGGTTGTATTATTGGAGCAGGTTATTATAGATGGAGAGGAGAGGTCTCTTGCCGTTTTGTTTTATATTCTTTCTTACTCCCCCAATAGAAGATTGCTCGCCATGGTCAGCGTAGGTCAGCGTAGTAAACTGCTTTGTTGTTTAGCTTGGTCTAGGGTCTAGCTTGTGATGGAATCCAGGACCTGATGGATTCTTCGTTTGGATTCTTTCAGATTCTTTTTATGGATCTTACATTGTATTCGTACTGAATTCCCAAGTATGCGATCGCCAAGTATGATGTCACACGTGGAATGTGGCGATTTAGGCGGGAAGCGTTTTCCAGGTTGTTTCCCCTTCCCTCAGGCGGGGGGCACACTCCACCCACCTGGGGGGCATATTTGCACTGTTTGATCCCCTGGTTCATATTTACCCCCCTACTAGCTAACACTAAAAAAATGCGTAAGCATCCTTTGATCAACCCCAAGGGTTAATCCGCTATAACCGACAACAGCGACGATGACAAGCAACGTCTCAGTCACACATGGGAGGTATGCAAGGAGCCTCTACTACCCATCTTGGATCATTCAATAGTGCATCAAATGTGCTTTTGAATGGACTAAGGAGGGTAGCGTGTGGGGATTCGATGGCCATTCGCGAGACCATTACCAATAGCTACCATGGTTCATATACATACCTGGGTTGATATGTTGTTGTTGTTGTGGGTTGTGGTTGATTTACGAGCTGAAAAACGGCGTCGGTCGTCGAGCGAGCACACATCGGTCTCAACACCAGTTTTCCGTCTTTTTGTTTTTGTGCGGGAGGTAATACTATATACTAATTCCTACATACGGAGAAAACTGGCGGGAATC
>JAZGVS010000861.1:0-11722 GCA_037356235.1 Bacterosira constricta
AACAGGGACAATACGCCAAGCGAGAAGGACGAAAAACTTGCACTTTTATGATCAAATCGATGCAAACGTATCAGTTCCCACATTCATTTTCGCTCCAACTGGACCCACACTATATCGCACGGATATTGCATGAGACAGGCGAGTCTGTTTTAGTACAAGATGTGTTCCGTACTGGTATAGGTTTGAATGGAGGAGAGGTGGGACCACTGGCTACACAACAAATAGTGCCAAGTTCGAATCCAGTTGCTGGATATACACTTTCTCGTCATTTCACTTTTGCTCCACCCTGTATCATACGATACTCAATACAGCTCTGACATCCAAACCCAACTACAGATTCACTTCAACGTATCTGAACTCGTCAGGGTCTCCAGCAACGTTGCTCCCAAGGATCGGACCATATCGTAGTTTGACACAGTAGTGAAGAACCCTAACACTAACCTTACATTAGGCAGAGATACTCATTACAGAGGAAATGAAGGTGTTGCGCGCAGAGGAGCGATTGATAAAAACAAGTACATTGAACACAGCGAGCGATTGATAAAAACAAGTACATTGAGCACAGCGAGCGATTGATAAAAAAAAGCACATTGAGCACAGCAAGCGATTGATAAAAACTAGCGCAATAAAGCAAACGACTCAAGGTCACTTCTTTCAAAGTGCTCACTTCCTTAAGCAGCATTAGTCTTTGGGAATGACGACTAGATAATATATTGTATACTATGTATTGAGATAGTCTTTTTACTTTCACAAAAAGGCTACAATCGTTTGAAACCCTCATTCAGAGTAGCAATCTGTCTTTCCCAAAATTTACGATCAGTATCATCCAACGCACTCTTTTTCATATTGGTGGCCTGTGTAATTTCCTTGAGTATTTGATGGCGTGCTTGGGATTGACGACGTTCACTTTCAGCGTGGGCTAGTCTTGGTGATTTTGGATATTGATTGGAAGGAGGAGGGTTACGTTGATGAGATTGGGACTGGGAGGATGATGGTTGGTGATGACTGCTGGATTGGTTGTGGGCAGGGTTGTTGTTGTTGGTATGATAGTGACCACTCCTGTTGGAAGTTTGACCATGATGTGTCGGTGGCCTGCTACCATTGCTATTATTATTATTATTATTTTGAGGCACATGGGGCGACACGGGTATCTCCACACTCAACCTTGATAATTTATCTTGAGAGTGACCGCTAGAATGTTCACGAGTTTCATCACGATAATCTCTGTGACCATTGTTACGAGAAGAGGAGTAGTCTCTTTGCTTCTGTTGCTGTGGACTTGGTGAATATGTCGATGGCGTGTGGATGGTCGATGAACCACTGGAGTCATCGCGTCGTTCTGGAGGTGGAGGTGGCGGTGGAGCAGAAGAAGGATCATAATACCCATCTCTCAATGGATGTTCAATAGGATAAATCACTTGCTTGGGGAAATGATGACTTCTTGTAGTATCATTCGTATTATCATCCTCATAGTGCGGTGGTGGTTGTTTGACATGATGATTACTATATCCGCGATGATACTCTTTCTCATTCGATGATCGCCCATTAGGATGACCACTATTGTGATGACCATTGCTATGTCGGCTCTTTGACGAATGTGGGTTATGGTACCCACCGCCATATCTTCCATTTCCATTATGATTCTCAACCAATGATCCAGAGCATGCAGCCTCGCTATTTTGAGGACTTCGAATACCACCCCCATCAGTAGTTGTTGTTGGACCAACAATACACGATGGAATGGACAATGGCGAGAGAGGCTGCGACGAATGATGATTTGGAGGAGCTGCCACAACTGCATTGGTGGTATCCAATCTTCTTGGTCTATCGTAATGAGTATTGGATTGAACACTGTCATGATATCGGGATGGTGCATGATAGTCTCCTGTAGCGTGTTGTTGTCTCCCTTGTTCATGATGTTCATGTCCATGACTCTTCCTTTGGGATGATTCATATTCTCCATGTTGATCATTGTAATATCGAGGCCTGTCGTGGTTGCCACCACTGCTGTTGTTATCGCGAGGTCTACTGCCCCCATTATTTTCATTATTCCTTTCATCATAATATTGCGTGGGCTTGGCATCATACCCTCTATTGTTATTGTATCCTCTCGAAGATGGATCATTCCTTCTGGAATCATTATAGCCACTATTTCCTCTCACAGTATCATTCCTTGGATTGGTTCTATAGTCATCATCTCCACAGCATAACCTATCCAAATCAAATGGCTCGTTATCATGACGACTATTTCCATGGTTGAAATTGTTGTTGTTGTTATTGTTGTTGTTGTTGTTGTTGTTTGGATGATGGGCAGTTTCACTTTCACTCTTGACGAGTCGATGATTGGAATGATGATCCATGCCGCTGTTTCTATACCGTGGTTCACTTTCTGTGCTACGGTGTTGTGATCTGTCTTGATAATCTTGTTCTCCCCTTCTTGAGGAATGGTAATGATTCTCATTGTCGTATCTCCCTTGACTGTTATGATTGTTGATAGTATGAGGCGGATGATAATCTTCACTTCTTAATGGGACATGTCCGTGTTGCTGTTGCCTATCATATTGCCTATCATATTGCCTATCATATTGCCTCTCAGCATTCGAATGCTGCTGCGGATTGGAATTATCATGAGTTGAAGGATATCTGCTTTCATTATTCGAATGCGACCGATGATACGTTTCGTCGTGATGATTATTTTGATAAGTGCCATGTTGAGGAGGCTGAGGAGTGCTAGAACGACCTTGATACGAGTCATGAGGCGCAGGAGATGACCCAACATGATGCTGAGGAGGCTGTGGTACAATATAATCTCTCTCCCCTCGTGCATTAGTAGGATACGAATCATGCTGCTGCTGCTGCGGTGGTGGCATGTCTCTTTCTTCTCTACCATTACCCCTGCCACCTGACCCTTGATGATACGATGAATGAACATGTCGACTGCCTGAATATTGAAGATTATTCCGACTTGAGCCATTATTAGACCCAGTTCCATTCGACGATGACATGTACATCTGCATTGGCGACGGTGGTATCGATTCCGTATTATGATTACCAACATGATAGCTACGCGGTGGCGATGGTGACGGTGGAGGTCGTATACTTGGTGCTGATCTCGTCGATTGCGGCACGGACGGTCCTCGCAGTGGCGGTGGTTGAGAGTTGGAATGGTACGAGGTTTGGGATCTCATTGTTAGTGGTGGATTTGTGTTATATTGGGGAGGAGGGATTGGTGGTGGTTGTTGTTGGTGTTGCATGGGTGGGGGCTGTGGTTGATGGTGGTAGATGTGCGCGCTGTCCATCCGGGGAGCCACATTCATCATTTGCGGCGGCTGCTGCATGTATGCCGACTGCAGCTGCTGCTGCGGCATCGGCATCGGTTGCTGATGCTGATGCTGCATAGGCGCATTCTCCATCCGCACCCCCTCAAACGACACATCAGGAAACATGGGACCATCTCCACCCGCCGCAATGAACGATGTATTCTGTTTGGGTGATGGTGGTGGTGGGAGAGGTCGTTTGGGACCTCGTCCCAGTGGATCCATGTAGTCGTTCATTCCTTAATTTTTGTTGCAATGTTGCATCCTTGGCTTCATTGGCATCAAAGTCATAAATTGTTGTTATCCCTCAAGAACGTTGGCAATCCTCCACACGGTTCAATTGAAGCCATTCGATAGTGTAAATTGATATCTGAGTACCTGAAAAGAAGCGGTTCATCTCTCTAGCTAGTAGTTAATCTGGAGGGAAAGTCGGATAGTAAGCGATCTCATGTCTCACGATGAGAAATTACGACACGCCAGCCACGCCTGCCTCGCCGATAATTTGCTTACCTTCATGTCTGTAGGTTATTTATACTTGTGGCATTTCAAATTTGAGAAGGCCATGCCTTTCTTTATATGAGTACCGTGTGTGTCGCTCAAAACACGCTTAAAAGACAGCGCAAGAAATAGTGCAATAGAAGTACCTCGGTCGCTCGAAGATGACAGTCTAAATTCATAAGATATTTAGTAATTAGATAATCCGGAAGACATCATCCCAAGGAGCTTGGGTCATTGTAAAGAAGAAAAAAGGCTCCTACATAGTTAGCTCTGCAGCTTGATGGACGTTTTTAGGTCACGAGTCACGAGAAGGACACACATTGAGGATGAGAAGGACACACATTATGTAGTGCTCATGAAAATTATTTACAATACTTATTGTAATTCTGGGAGATTCTCAACAAGATTTCCAACTGCTATTAATAATTCTACTAACATATATTATATTATGTTACACGTGGAAAACTAATACTTTCAGACTTACTACATAGGAATATATCCTAAATACATTAGTATTTTTTGCATTTGGACTTGCATTTTTGGCCATGTTGATTTTGTAACTTTCCTGATCTCTTATCTTGAAAACATGCACCATGACCATGAGACTCGTAAAAAAAATGAGTGGAAGAGGTGACGTGAGAGGTGTGAACAACCGTACCTACCTACTTCTACAACAGCCTACAACCCTACGATACCCAAATCAAAGTGAACAATCAATCCCACGTTGGAAACTGTAGTACAATACAACACAGGGTAAATAATTCATTGTGCGCAATTGTGCGAGCAAAAAAGGATCCAGCCCCTAGCCTATTGATCAATATTTTTTCATTGTCTTCATTTGCAATACTCAAAACCATAACAAAGAAACAACAACCATGGGCAAACTAACAGGACCACCAAAGCCCAAACCACCTGAATCAATCACAAACAACTTGCCCGTACCAAACACAAATAATGACAATGTAAAAACAGTCTCCACATCATCCTCCACATGCCAATCCCCCACTGTCATCAATAACAATACCAATAACTCCGATGGCGACACCTCCTCCAACAACCGCCGTCGAATTTCCTCCCAAATATCCAACAATCGACGACGTCACGAAGAATTCTCAACCTCCATGATTCGAGCTGTGAATAATGCTGCCGAGACTGCGAGAATTGTTATTGATCAGGCTGCTTGTAATGAAGTTGGTAACAACACGTTGGGAGCAGATGATAATCGGAGTGTTTCCAGTCATGGATCTCGTCGTTCTTCTACTTCTGTGAATTCGATTCATTCGTATAGTTCGAGGATATCTTCGGATGGTATGAATTGTGGATTGGGGATGGACGAGGATCAATTGTCGTATCATAATGTTCCGCTTGCTGCTTCGGGGGGAGAGAATGAGGATGATGAAGTTGAAGTATCCCAGGATGAGGATCATGACAACAACGCTGACAATAAACAATCTGCCAATGATGAAAGCTTTAGGAGTGGAGACACATCCGCCGATAGGAACAGTACACCGTTCAGTCCTCCTCCAAACGCCTTCCAAAACCTACCAATGATGCGCTTCACCCCCACCCACAAGTCAAGTAATAATGTTCTGGCAGACGGAAAAGTATTTGAGCATAATGGCTTCACCCCCACTCACAGATCAAGAAGTAATAGCATTCCAAACAACAGCAGCAGTGATGTTCTGGCGGATGGAAAAGTGTTTGAAGTGACTTCTCACTATGATGCCGCCACGGCCATTTCGGCAGCGTTGGCCAGTTCGAATTTGGCCCAAGCTTCCGGAAGTTTGGGGGAATCGCAAACCGTGCCATTGATGAAGCCTTCCCAATCGTTCATGCATTATCCCGTGGCCAATAAGAGGCGATCGTCCAATGCTGATGCAAATGAGAGTGATGCGTTCAAGCTTACTAGGCCAATTAGGAGGGCGCAGAGTGGAGGAGCGATGGAAGAATGTTATGCATTCCTCAAGAGTGAGGAGACGGGGGAATTAGGGGAAGGTGATGGTTCGTCTTCTCCCCGTAGAGGATTGAGGCGTCTTCCAACGCCGGAAGAAGCTGAGGCTGAAATGCTATCCAAGAGGACATCGTTCATGTCCGTTGATGATTTGTCGTTTGCAAGTAGTGATGATTATGACAAAATGGAGATGTTGAGGGAATATCTTATTGATCATCGAAGTATAATTGCGGAAAATGATCTTAATTCGAAGGATGGCAGTGTGGAAAATGATGATGAGTCAAAAGGAGTGGGAAGGGGCATGGCCGAATCGTCTCGGAAGGAGGAGCACGTGACTTCTTCTGCTAAGAGCACCAAGGTGAAATCAGGCGATAGCATCTCTCATTGCAGCAGCGGCAGTGGGTACGACAATGAATCCAACACTAGTTCAGTGTATGCATCCAACACGACATCTGGATACTCATCGGATATGTCCCCTATAACCATGTGCACAGGGGGGGATAGTGGGGGTGGCAGTAAACAGAATGCAGGTAGTGGCGGCACCACCAACAACATTGGAATGTTGAATAATCTTGCCAACTCACGTCGTGCAACGTTGGGGGAGACCAATCATAGTTATGATGGGGCCGATGATGAGTACTCTACCCATAGTGAGAATAGTGGCTTGGACGGAGAGCATCATCCTCGACAACAGCGATGCGAAAATAAGGCTGTCAAGACCAAAACGGTTACGGTTAGTCCAAAACCTGTCCCTGTACTTGGACCAACACCCAAGAGAAATCTTATCAGCCCGAGTAATAGAAAGCAGGGCATGTTATATGGTGGAAGCAGCTTTAACATTCCAACGGACGAATCCAACACTAGTTCTGCTGTCAAGAATATATACACCGTTCCATCTCCGAAAGAAAAGAAAACATTTAATCTCCAGAAGAAATTGTCCGTGGAACAGTCTCGGCATGCTGCGCCGTCACATCGTGTGTCGTTGTTTGATAGCTTTGATCGGAACTGGGAACAGGCTGTGCAAGATGGTGAAAATCCCGAAAAGGTACTTTCGTTGGGGAGGAAGTGTTTTGCTGCCTTTGCCATTGTGTTTGGATCGTGCAAAGATGCGAATGGCAGTCCAATATTTGGTGATAATACTACAAATAATGGCAGTGATGCCAGCAACAAATCCTCCACTTTTCGCTGGTGGGTGGATGACAATGCATTAACCAATGCAGGTGATGTTATGCATGGATCCAATTCGGCCAAGGAGGGTGTGGCCAGTGAACACGAAGAGGATCATGAGGGAATTCCAATTGTTGTTATTCGATCTCTATGGAAGGCATGCTTTTTTGACGCGGAAGAGAATGACGATTCGGAAGATGGCACTGACAGTATTCTTGACTCGATTCAAGACACACTGGTGAAGAAGTTGTGCTATCTAACCGCGACGGAAACACCCTCTGCGTCATGCCTACGGTTGTCACTTGATGTGTATGCTGAATACGGATGGTACATCCTTAGTCGATTTGCCATGCAAGACCAAATAACATGTTGGCATTCCAAATTTTCGGTGGTGCTGCGTCATTTACTGTTGGACAGCAGCCTCACTGACGCTGATTGTGAGTTTGAACATGTGCTTCTCTCATATTGCTATTGAGATTGTATTTTCTTAACATGAATTCTGCATTTACTTTCTTTCTCTCTTCGCAGCAATGATCCAGCGGAGGTATGCCGCACACTCATTGCCAAGACACACTGCAATCGGCTTATTGGGTGTTGACTCTAACGGTTATTTCGAGATAGATGCCACTGAGGAAAAACGTATGGAGTTGTGCACACAATTATTTGACAATCTTCTCTGTGATAAATGCTTCATCAAATCTAGAGTTGAATTGCTTGGTAGAGGTTACAACCGACCCGGTGATGCTGACGAAACGCTGAATGCTTGTGGCTCGAACACTCAAATTGCCAAATTGATCAAACAAATTCGCGACAATGACTGCAATATGCTATTTCCAACCATGGCTCATATGAAAGATATTGAATGGTGCGCTTCGTTTTGTGTTCCAGACTTGAAAGAAGTCAACGCACCCACCAACAAGCAGAATGAGAAGAATGAAAGCATTGCCTCATCATTCTCTGCCTGTCTGGATGCAATAACCCAGTGGAAGGATGAATTGATTGCTTCATTCCGCTTCCTACACGATGGGGGCAAATTGACAATTTGCGACAACACTGCCAAAGATCCAAAGGTTTTATCTCAGTCAAAAGACAATGAACTACCAGCTAATAACCATTTAGCTAAGTTGATGTCATATCACACTGGCGCTCTCGATGACAACTCACGTCCTGCGCAAGAAAGTTGGATTGAAGTTGCCAAATCAATGCTTGCATTGGGCGATACCTGGACGATGAAAGACGACAGTGCAGAGATTTTCAAAGAAGACTCTTCAAAAGAGTACTCACCTCCAAGACCACCTCGTAAAAAAGGACGGAAGCGAGTTGAACAAAAAGAAGGAACAACTGCCATGACTTCATTGGCGCGCATACTCAACATCGATATCAATGACCTGCGTACCTCAGTCACTATCGGGCGTTCTCTTCTTAGCATAGCGGCATTTTCACAATACATGCTGGATAAAGATGTATTTGACAAGGATCTGAAGCAGTCGAGCTCAGTTACATCTCGCCTCCATGAGATACAGTTTTCTTGCCTTAAGAGTGCAATTGAGGTTCTATCTTGTTCGGCCACTACGCTTCGGTACATATTATCGAGCTCTCTTCAGGAGCTGGACGAGGATGACTTGGATGAAAGCGTCACTACAACCTTGGGCCCCACCATCTTACTTCAGTTATTTGCGATGACGAGAGAGGCATCAAAACCGCTTCTCTCTATTGCAGGAATTCTTTCTGCAGATGCCTGGTTTTCATTTGGCAAGCTGGTCAAGGCATTTGAATTGGATGCCAACGATCATGTGATGTTATCCAGCTTTGAACGTTCTCTTCTGATTCTGAATGACCCCAAGTCGACTTCTCTCAATAAGCCAGCGCTGGACCTTTTATGTGAATCTCTTCTATCACCTCTTACGCGGTACACATGCTTCCTTCAGTCAAATATCAATCATTATATTGGGGTTTGTTGGTATGAACAAGGTGAGAAAACTGGATATATATAATATCATGTGTAGAAAGTGTATACTAAACCCAAGAATCTTTCTTTCAGGTGATTTTGGAAACGCTGCAGATTATCTTGGTAAATCTACTCGGTTCCGAAGACAAATGCTTGATGACCTTCGTGGTCAGGACGATGGCAATGTTGATCACAGTAACGGTTTATCAAAGCTCTTCAATGCGGTTGTTGGTGGCATGAAGAGAAACTATTTTTCCTCCCCAGCTTCAATGTCAGAAGAAGTGTTTGAAAATGTATTCAAATACTCCATCACCCAAACCAGTTCTCAACTACAGACATTTGCAGTGGACGATCTTGAATTGAGCCTCTCTTTGACATTGGAATACGCTGCACTTACTCAACATGCCGGGAAGAAGTATCAAGTGGCCCTGTCGCTTTTTCAAGAGTCTTTGATTCTACGAACAATGCATGTAGGGAAGCACTCTCTTGATGTTGCTTCACTGCATTTTAATATGGGGGTTGTTTACGATGATCTTGAGCAATGGGATAGCGCCATTAGCCGCTATCACGAGAGCCTGCGAATACGCCTCGATCAAATGAACAAGGCAACTTCAGAGTCGGTCATATCTGAATTAGAGAACAGTGTGTTATTGACGTAAGAGTACCGCAATACTGTATCAGTCCATATTCTTTTTCACTTCGTCTAACCAATGAATTCTTTTCTGTCATCAGACTTAAATGCATGGGCCATGTATACACACTGGTAAATGACGTGGACAATGCCATTTGCTGCTACGCAAAAGCTTTGGAAATGGTGAATAAAACATTCCAGACCTATCGAGACCAAAGTCAAGATGAGTGGGTGAGTAATTACATATACATTCAAGATTACTAATTGAATGATAGAAGACAAATCAATTTATGTTTGTTTATTTGATTCCCTATTAGGTGAAAATGGGTCTCCGCTTGAACTTAGCTGTTCCCGTCCCTACAGTAATCTTTGATGAGATGAAATCAAGGACAGGCAGTATGAGCTGGAAATCTCATTTCCAGACGATGAACAAGAAAGAGCTTTGTCATGTGTTTGACCCTAGGCTCACCAAACGTCGACATCGATCGACGGTTTCCAAGTTGAAGAAAGAATTAGTCAAAATTCATATTATTATCATTGAACTTATCAACCAGAGAAATCAACACGCCCGGGACAATGAATCAGGCCTAGCTAGGTCTAAATTACCAGGCTTGTCATTACTGCTCGCATCGCTTTCTTCGACATTCAAGACGGGAGGTGATGCATTTGAGGCTGTTTTAGTACGGTCGTCATTTTGCTTAGGCCGTATGAGATTGGAGCAAACAAGATACGAAGAAGCGGCTGATCACTTGGAAACTGCACTGCGTTCCAAATGGGTGCTAGACCCTGCATCTTCATCAGACTCAGACTCCGAGTTTAGTCTCAAATCACTATCTTCTCGTAAGCATCAGGCAAAATGCATGGATGAGGATAATCCAGAGGAAGGGCAAATCTATTATGCACTCGGGTAAGTCATTCGTAAATCCAATCCTTTACTATTTCCCCAAACCTAACCTTGACCTTGACTGTGATTGTTTTTCTATTGCATCAAAGTATCTGCAATGCTGCACTGGATGATCACGAGAGGGCAGTTCGTTGCTTCCTCACTGCATTGAGATACCTTCGGAGAAGCCTCCGAAAGGTGGATTCTTTGGAAGTTGCTCGAGTATTATTCGATTGTGCGATAAGCTATTATTACCTGTGTAACTTTGAGCAGTCCATCTCCCTTTATGGCGAATGCTTACGAATACTCAACAGTTATGACTTTCCATCCAAAGAAGAGAACGATGAGAAAACACCTCCTGCCAAGGATGATGTCTCAAAAAGAAATTCATTTCGCCGTGGCATTGTTTTGTACTGCTTGGTGATGGCAAAAGTAGCCATTGGATTCGACTCTGAAGCGTCCAACTTACTCAACGAAGCTCAGATCCTGCTGTCCAGCTGCAACGATAAAATCATTCTAGCATACATGGAGTTTTTGACTGGCCTCTTTTTATATCATGCCGCATCTCAAGTCCCCGTTCGTTTGAGAACGATAACCAGGATATCACCGACTGGACTAAATTTGAACCAGGGGCTAAGCTGGGGTGATATGTGTAATAATTCTCTCTCACTTTTAGATCAAGTGAAAAATGAATGTTGGTTCGATCCGATGGAAGGAGTTGAAGACTCAGATGAGGTGAAACACCTCCCACTCTCAGGTAGGTGGTTCTGTCCAAAAATTGTGAATTTATTTTTTGTCTCAGAATCCTTCTGACCTCAAAGTGAAACCGTCAGGTCACATATGCTTTAAGAAGGGTCAAATTTTCGAACTGATTGACTCTGTTGATCTGGCACTGAATTCGTACGTCGATGCTGCAAATTTCTATAGAATCGCATGCGGAGACGAAAATATATATGTTGCATCAGTGCTCCATCGTATGGGAGTCATTTGCTCTTCCAGGACAGAATATCATGCACTTGGTTATTTCAATGAAGCTCTCTCAATAAGGAAGAATCTTCTCGGAGGAAATGATCACTTGGTTGCAGAAACACTCTACTCTAGCGCATTAGTCCTTGCTCGACTGAACAGGTATGAAGCATCCATGGAGAGGTATCACGAGGCCTTGCGTATTCACATGGCTGACAGTCAAGATAGCAATGAAGTTGCGAGGACGCTAGCTGGTAAGTATTATTCACACGCTTCCCCAAAGTATCACTTTACAGCACGTCAACAGATATTGCGAAACGAACAACGGCGCTCGTTACCTTTTTCAATAGAATCACCTCCT
>JAZGVS010000862.1:0-11756 GCA_037356235.1 Bacterosira constricta
GCCATTTCTAGGGGGGAAACGACCCCTGGTTCGTAGGTACAGGTAGGTACCTACCTACACATGCGGTTATTTTTTGACATACCATAGTAGGCAACGGTCACATAAACATAAACATAAACATAAAACCCAACAACTCTAACGACGCCATAGCCCATGACGACAACATTCTCTCCCAATCCATCCTACCAAGACACGCTCCTAGAGCTCTACAACGGTCGTGATAATAAAGATTCCATAGAGAGTAACAGTGTCGTTGTTCACGGTAACGGCAGCCCCTTCCTTCCGCCTCCTCCTTCTGATTCCGAGCAAAAAAATCCGAGTTCATCCTCCATCACAACCACAACAAAATCCGCTCATCATCCATCATCTACTATCGGGAGAAAATTACCGGCCAACCGACCAATTATTGTTGATAAGAATAATAAAGCAAATAAAATCAGCAGTGGTTCCGTTGGTTCTTTCACCAAACGCAAGAAGAAAATTGGAAGAAGCTATCATTTCATTCCCATGATTGGCAGAAGATATCGCCGTCGGGAAGATGGGAGCGATGCTGATAGTGATGATGATGATGATGATGATGATGGATATGGCAACAATAATAACTCTACTGATTTGAGGCATACAAGAAATGTTGGATATACAAATAATTCAGGAAAGGCAAACAGTAATATTGGCCAATCATCCATTGGCAACAGAGACGACTCCAATTTATCAGACCAAGATATGCTTCGAGATATTTTCACGACGAGTGCATCATTAAACAATCATGATGAGAATACTGCTGGAATAAATTCTATGGAATCCAACAAAGCAAGGACATGCAATGGAAATAGAGGGGGGAATGCAGCGGAAATCTCCAAGATGACTGGACCATTGCATGATTTCAACGTTGGTAAAAGCAATACGACTGACCAAAATAATGACACTGGTGGGAAAGAACAGCCATTCACATCTTGTCTGGGGCAGAGAATATGGCGACAGTATCAGGATCAGCAACAGAAACAGTCACAACATTATGAAACACAATCTCAGGGATTACGATCGAATGTATCGGACTACCCTCAGCAACCATTGCAGAAGCTGAGACATGATGCATTATCACAACACCAGCTACTTCATGACCAACACACCCGTCCATCCATTGCAATAAGACAACTCCCACCACCAGACTTTCTACGACTCCCCCCAACAATTATTCCAATTCGACAACACTCCTCTTCCAATAAAATAGAATGGGTGAATACAAAAGAACTTGAATGCAAGGTGATGCAACAGCATCTAGACTTGGAAGCATTCGAACCAACAATAAGTCCATTAATGCAAGATGAACATGATAATGCCACACCACACGACAGTAGCATTGGTAATCTCTCCTCTACATTACTCACATCCGAATGTTTTACTCGGATAATAGAACGAGATCCCCAAGTGGGACTAGGGATGTCATTGCGTGAATATGATGGATGTGTGTATATACAAGCGTTGTTACGACAGGATGGATCACGAGTGGATATGGATAATGATGGGAGAATGAAGATGGAACAACAACAACAACAACATGACAATGATACTACTACTACTGCTGGATCTGCATTTAGAGCTGGGTTACTTCCCGGGGATCGTTTGTTGGGGTTGAACGGAGTGCCGTTTTTGAAGGGGAGGTTGGTGAATCATGATGTCCTTTCTTTAACGTATAATGGCAGCAGCAATCAGTCGCAAGCTCGATTATCATCCGAGGAAATTTTGCAAAGTGTCGGTGATGCTATTTCAACTGCAAAGAGCCCGATGGCATTGCACATTCATAGAGTAGCTGATAGGGAACTAGTTTTGGCAATACTCCGGAAAGCACAAACGGAATTCAGAGACAAGCAAGTTTCTGTGACAAAGGGTCTTTCCAGCCAAACCCCAAAGGCTAGTAGTGAGGCTTTCAATACCCCTACAAAAGTGATTCCAAACACCAAACCAAATACATTTACAAAACCCAAAGGTTCCATCATTCATCCATTTGCAAAATCTTTGGCGGATCGCAATTTGATAGAAAAAGATAAGGAAGAACTCATGGTGACTAGACAATTGAGAATATTCACGGATCGCTCGAGGCAATGGGAATCCAAGTTGTCATTCCGACTCCGGGCCAATGATTACACGCTTCGCCCTCTATTGGATGCCAGAGACGTGGAGCCTTCCTACTATGCATCCTTTTTTACAGACGATGGGGAATGCCCACCTTTCTTTGATTACAAATTCTCCAAATCCATACGGTCATACGCCCCGTCTACACCAATGATCCGAGATTGGAGATTGTCTTACCCCGGTGGACATATGGCATTACCGACGAGGCGGGTCAATCAGAAGTTATCGAAGGAGGCGGCTATAATGGCAGATCTTTATGCTGGATTAGATGAAGACGATGCCTATGTGCAAGATCTTATTTTGGGCGGCAAAAGTAGTAGTGCTACCATTGGCGAAGGAGCAGCTTACCCTTCCTCTGTTATGCAAGCGTTATCTGACCCGAGTGATATTTTTGCACCCCTCGTGGGAATTCGGAAAGCGATATGTGTGCGCATCCTCAACACCTTTTTAGATAATAGGAACCGCACTGCATTCACCATCTGGTGTTTTGACGTCGAAAGCGGGATGGAGTGGTATGCACCTGTCAGATACTACAATGATTTCAAGGACCTGCGATCTGCTCTAGTAGGTGTTGACAAGACGATTAACGAAATCCCTTTCCCGTCGTCTTTGGGTTGGAGCTTGGGATTTTCCAGTGACGCGAAAGAGTCAGCAAAGACCAAAGAAGCAAGGCGCAGCCAGCTTGAGATATTCCTTAGACGAGTCTTTGCTGGTGTTTATCGTGGACGACTTCACCCCTATCTGGCCGAGGTTGCAGTGCATTTACAAACTTTTGTTGGCTGCGACACCGTCCTCGGTAACGGATACGATACTAACTTGTCTCTATCAAAGCAAGTGGCCATCTCCGAATCGTCTTATGGTAAACGAACGCCTGCTCATAAACGTGACGACTCAGACAGCAATGCTCAAATGCTCTTGAAACGCTCCATTATGCGGTACGTTTATCGTCTATTCTTGCTTCCCTCACTTGAAGAGCTAGTTTCCCGATTTGTTGATGCTGCGAGAGAGAAAGTAATGACTGAAGCAATGGGGCCTACAAAACGTCAATCTCATCAATTTGTAGTGGACAAAGATGAAGCAACGAAGGATGTCGAGAAGATACGTGACTTCATTGGTAAGGCTAACTGTGTGTTTGCAATTTTGTTCTTGTTTCTTTTCTTTCATCGTACCTTACTCCATTCCAATATAGATCAAGTACAGGACTTGATTATCGACGGATGCCGTGAGGACTTTATTTCCATGTCGCAGCGTCGCGACTTTGCAGCAATTCATATTGAAGACGATTCACTCGACGATCTGTTCCGGGAGGCAGTGCGTGAGCAAACTGAACTCGAGGTCTATGTCCCATTGAGAAGCACCATATCGAAGTATCTTGTATATGCATGGTTTAACGAGGACATGGAAATGAAGCATAAAATGAAGGTACGTGTCTCATTGTCGATTTAGAACATGATGCTACTCGTCTATGGTTGCAACAAATTGCCGCTCACATCATGTGTCACTTAGGCCTTGGCTGACAAGCCCCAATCATTCTTCAAAATCCCAAAAGAGCACAGAAGCCGCTCAGACTGGAAGTCTGTCTCGCGCATCCTTAAAGAAGGTGTAGGACGAAGCACGTTGCCTTGCGTCAAACTGCGCGCGGTTGTGGATGCTGCAAAAGAAATAAGCCAACTAGACTCTGAAGAGCGGAGTGTGTTCCCTGATACTTCTTTCTTTGATGGCAAAGTTGTAACCAAAAGTAAGACCCTTGGAGCCGATGACTTCCTTCCGATCTTTATCTTCTGCTTCGTCCAAGCCAAAATTGAGCGTCCCTCTGCACTTTGCTCGCTGTTATCTGTCATGTGTGATCCGGCAAAAATGAATGGGGAAACAGGGTATTATCTAGCGTCATTCCATGCCGCCCTAACCTTTGTTCATGAACTAGACTTGATGAAGGCCCAAAATGATTTATCAATAATATTTGACTCATAATCTCAGACATAATCCTTCGCATGTTCCTTGAGAGAATTTTCATAGCTAACTATTAATCATCCATAACGGGTTAATACAAAAGAACTTAGCTGTTACAAAAAATTGACAAACTGTACAAACTGTACAAAAAATGACAAATAGAGAACCTGATATCTATCTGGCCATCATGAAAAAAATGAGGATCCGAGCAGCGCCTCATTGGGTCATTGTGCAAACCGAACCTCTACACAATTCCTAGTTCAAAGCGAACCGGATTTATGATGTGATCCCGACCGGCAAATACTACACGACTTCCTTGAATCCTCTTGCTACCTCTTGTGGGGCTGCCATGGCTCCTCTTGCTACTTCCATTTCTTGAGGAGCTAACAGAGGAATTTCTCAAAATTCCCATCGGACTGTTTTGTGACCCAAGGGATGATTCAGCAGAAGAGCAAGCAGAAGAAAATCCAGCAGAAGAAGAAGAGTTTCCTGACAAGGATGAGACATACGAAAATGTTGTCGTCACTTCTGAGTCTGTAGAGCTGGATGAATAGGTTGATTCATCCTCAGCTCTCAGAATACCTTTGGGAATCTTGTAGTGCACAAATGTTGCGGACGAGGAGACACTTGAGCTGTCTGATGTAGATTTTGTCGATAGAGAACCAGTTGCGCTTGTAGCGATACTATCACTCATGATACAGGAAGATGGCGAACGCAGTTGCTCCTTCTGACGTATATTTTTCTGTCTTAATCGCTGCACCTCTCCGAAGCAACATTCCGTGCAATTCATCATGATAACCTTCCACTTTCCTTTCATCCGCCCTCCCAACCGTCTCTTTCTTCTTAGCTGTACATGTGGGTGGTGGACACATCTGCCTTTTGAGTCACAACTGCTAAATGTTGTCTTGCTCTCCTGAGAGCTGTCGCTTTCCTGTTTGAAGTAAGCTTTCTTTGCATTGCCGTCGCTACTGTTGATAGATCTGCCGACCAGTGATCCAGGGATTCGTTCTTGCACATATCGTGTTGGAGAACGGCTCCTCACAGATGAATTGGGAGATTGCTGCTTTCCCCCATCTCTCAAGGACCTTGATTCTTGTTCAGAGCATTGTGGAGTAAACGATTGGGGACTCGAGGAAGAATGCGTACTGCGATTCTTCGTCAACGGATCCGAACCCGAAAAGTCTGTTTGTTGCCTTTCACTGTGCACTCTCAGCTTTTTCCTCTCGCGCTTGTTGGGACTGGATTCGTTCACTTTATCAAATGCCATCGTATAGTCACCCAAGCCCTCCTGAGTTATTGCAGATGAACTCTGAGATGAACATTCTGATTCTTCATCGCTGCAGGGTATAGCATCAGGGGGGTCACCATCAGTATTGCGGACACGACCATCATCCTTAACGTCAGCGCAAGGAACTCCTTTGTCAGAGACATCTTCCACTACAACCTTTTCTCTTTCTCGAAACTTTATAGGCTCGTGTATTTCATTGCCATCCAGATCCCAAACACGAAAACGCTCACCATCCTTAACATCGCGACAAGAAGATTCCTTGTCGGAAACATCGTCCACTACAATCTTGTCTCTTTCACAATGCCTTGAACGTCTATTTTTCTCGCTGGTTATTCGCATCGACTGCAACTGATTATTCAGATCATCAAACGGGTTTAACTTCACTGGGCGTATTGCAGTTTGAGTCATTGCACTTCGACGACCCCCTCTTGCACCATTTTCATCGCCGGCACAGACGTTCTTGGCACGACCTATACTTTGTTTCATGGAATCTTTCGATTGTTCCCGACCCTCCTCATTATCAACTCCTCGATACTGTTCCTCACTGTCATTGCTGATTAAAGTCTGCATGCTCACACTGCCCCAAATATCGCGAGTTCCGTTCTCAAAGTTGGATGCATCATCCATCATCGATGAGTCCACCTCGGAATCGGGAATGAATTCCACGGTAGACGTGCCAGTCCTAGAATTATGCCCCATTATTGCGCTGCTACCGTGTCCCATGCTTGGCACCGTATTTCCGTGAGCCAACGCGAAGTCATCGCTGTCATTATGCTCTGCAAACGAATCATAGGATATTTCCAAGGCGTGAGTAGCTTCCACCACACGCTTCAAATCTCCCGCATGCCTCGTGGATTTCGAATCAAAAGAATATTTAGGCTCTGCATTCGTGTCAACTAGACTGATCTCGCCGTCTAGCTGATCCTTTGTCACAACATTTCCTACACGTTTCGTAGATTCCGAGTCAAACGTACGTTTTCGCTTCCCAACTGCATCGAATAGATGATCCTTCGTCAGATTGCCCATTTGATGCGACGCCTCCGAGATGAAAGACGATATCATCTCAGTCTCAGTGTCGATTGGCTGATCCTTTCTCACGTCGCCTACGCGTTTCGTACTAGACGTCTCCAAGGAAAAAAGACCCTTTCGCTTCCCAGCCGCATCGAATTGTTGATCCTTTGCCAGATTGCCCATGTGATGGGAAGCCTCTGAGATAAAAGACGTACATCTCTCACTATCCAAGTGAGTCGTACCCTCGAAATGATTCGCGTTTATCTTTGGGGTCACGTCAACTGATCGATTGACATTCCCCGCATTAGTGCTTTGACGATACCTTTGAGAAGGAGGCACCAAGCTTCGTATCTTGAGCTCGCGAATCTTCTCCTTTCGATGTTGGATAAGCATCTCAAGCGATGAAAAGGGTGCCTTCTGTGACGTTAGTGGCAACGGTGGGACTTGTCCCACCGCTGGTCGATCGTTCAACTCATTGATCGATTTAGGAGATGTCATTTCTAGTGACGAACTTGTAGTAGATGGCTCATCATCATCTTTACACTCCTTAAACTTCGATGGCGTCGGCGGATGTAGCGTCAGCCGCTTACGCTGGTGTAAATGCCTCGGCGAAACACCACGTCCAATGAACCCACTGGTAGAAGAAGAAGAAGCGCAACTGGTCGACGTCGTCGAGCACCACTCGCCAATGTCATCATCCGCCAAACACAATGGACATTGATTCATCAATTGCAGCCATTCTCCATTGCGTTTCAGGCGCTTGATTTGGATGGATGTGTGGACTTTGCAATGGCCGCTGTGGTTGACGGCCGCAGTGGTTTTGCCATCGCCACAGCTGCCCATAATATTCTTATATTGTTTATGCAATATGGGTGATATGTGTATGGCTGGGAGACTGGGCAAAGTAAGTAAAATGGATGATGAATAATCGAATTGAATGCAGGTATGAGAGTTTGTATTGGAATTAAATGCAGGTACTCATGAGCGTATGGGCCCAGCTGTCATTGGAATTAGATTGGCTAGCATTCTCGATACCAATAGAATGAAGAGGAAGATCAAGATCGGTATACAGGAGTCCAATATTGAAGCAGGGCTAGGCGGCATGTCTCGGGGCACATCAAACGGGATACGGTATGAGTTGCCAGCGGCTTACACAACCAAACCAACAGTCATTTTTGTCGTTGTTTACTACTCCCTCTCATTCCTTCTTAATAGCCTGGCAATAGTAGTTTTCATGAAGACATAAGGATGTTCATTCTTGTGTCAAATAGAGAGGCTCGCACTCGGTGGCTCACTTATCAGCAACCTCCTCTTCCGGTATTGTAGACACGGAAATGGCGCACAATGGCCACAACCAACAACACATTTCGCTGCTCTTGGCCGAAAAATTCAATATTTTGTGTGCGTACGTAAGATTGTACTAATTCCTACAGCTTTACATGGCCAATATTTCGCGGGAACACCGCTACTGTGACATGTGAAGGCCGAAACCTTTCGTTTGCCGAAACGATGCACAATGGCCATTGGCACAAGCTGTGGCACAAGTCTGAAGCCCCGACTTGGACCCAAGGCAAGAGAGATTTACCGCTCCTGCGATATCATAAGTAGATCTGAACATGATGCTTGACTCTATCGGTGCATGCACCGTGCTTGCATAATCTGGTTCTAATGGTCGTGGCAATCAAATAAAATCTCACTTCTTCTCTCCTTCTGCTTCTGACGGTGTGTTGTGTATTGGCCTCTCTTAAAATAATCCAAAGCAATATGGCGTCTACTTCCAATCAACAACCACAAGCGGTCCAGGCTATATTCGATTCGTTAACCCGATGCTTCAATCCCATTGACGATGAATCTCCACTCTCCAATCCCTGTCCCGATACAAAGTCTACCAATGCGGCTTCACCGTCGGATGCCACGCGCAAACAACAGGCGGTCGACCTTCTCAAGCAACAGTACGATGCCGACAGGTACATCCATCGCAAGCTGGAAATATTCCGAACTACCGATGAGGACTTGGCAGAGTATGGCATTGAGCGTCGTCCCAAAAAACAGACGAGAAGCAGCAGCCAAGGACGAGGGCAACGACGCAATAGAAGTCCCAATACCCTTGTCGATTCGCTCGATGACGAGATTACAAATCTCACCAAGACTCACAAGAGGAATGCACAGGGCGATAGTAACGACGGCTGTGGTACTACTAATAATCACAATCCCATCGCAACCTTCGTAAGGCTGCTGAGAGATCCCTTCAGTTGTATCAGCGAGGTAAAAAAGCCCCTTGCTCTATGCTTCGCCACACCGGTCCGTATGTCGTCTGCGGAGAATATTGCCAATCTCCCCGATTGGAAGCTCACCGCCGAGGAATTCGCGGCGAGGCACCAAGATTTAGGAAAGTTCAAGTGCAATAGACTCACTGTTGATGTACCGGATGCCGACGAGAGCAGCGCCAGCGTAGACGAGGAGACCATGACGTCGGCATCGTACTTTGATCAAAAGTATTCGCATGTCGTCGAGACGAATCCACCCATGCCGCTCTTTCAAGAGCATCGCCTTGCCGTGTCTGAATTGGAGACGGAAGCTATCTTCAAGATGGTCAAGAAACGAGATGGCATGAGCAACTCTCCGCCTCGCAGTACAACCTCTCGAGGTGGCTTGGCGTTTGATGCCAAACTAAGATTTAGCCCTACCGACCACATCATTGTGAAGAAGACCAGTTCAAATGCCACACCTCGCAGATCATCCTCTTCCTCCAGAAGAAGATCAACAACAACCCAAAAGAAGAAAAATCAATACTATGATTCAGCACCCATTGGAAAGAGTAGCAGCGGGAGCACAGAAGAGCCTTCGATTCGTAATTACCAATCGCCTCAAAGGAGGTTACGGCAGCCGGATATTGTGTATTCTACTGCTGCGGGGATATGATATACGTTTTCTCAAGTGTATATCATTGCATCTCTTCCGAAGGGGCTTGCTCAAGCCACAGGGGTTGTAGATATATGTACAGTCATACCTTGCAGTTCATAATATTATATGTGGGCTCACCGCTTAGCCGCCATTCTTAAACAGCCAATGTGTTGGGGCTATTGGTTATATATGTCCATCATTCTTCTACTCTGAGAGAGAAATCTATTGTTGAGAGTTTCTTTGCATTGTAAAAATAAAATACAGAACATTGCACATAATACCATTATTTCTCTATCTTGTTCAGTTGCCAATGAGATGTAATATTGTACTTCTTATCTATTCATGCCAATCGCTGTTGAAATAGACAGCAATCCTCTTCTTCTTTCCTTCTCACGAAAGAAAGCTGATCATTGATCTCACATTTGAACCAATGATCGTCTTCGCGACAAAAGCAAAGTAACTGTAAGAACTTCCAGTAGACAAATAATAGAATTACTCATCCCTTATCAAAGAATTGCTCAACTCAATTCTAAACACAGTTGCCATTAGACGATTGAGGATCCAACCTGGCCCATCGTCTCATTCTGACAAAGTCAACATTAGTTCTGGCATTGCCACTCCTTCTTGCCAACTGTTGCCTGCAAAATCTAGCTTGCCATTGGACTCTCTATAGAAAGCACGAAATGCAGTCGTCACGTCAACTGCATACAACTATTTTTTTATGCTAGATGCCAATCCCACTGCGGAATATTATTTCACAGAATGTGATCCTCTTATCTTCGGTTTTACTCGTTCTGGGAAACTGTGCCCTCGTACCATTTGCCACCGTGTGGAAGCGCTTCAAAACAACGACCTCGAAAGCATCCACCCCATCCAAGCCCTGTTGGTGACTTGTTAAATACAAGTGCAATATAGCCCTGGCTAACACAACATTTTCCAGAATAGAGAGGGCAATGATCCTTTCATCACCTTTGTGACACTGAGATGAACCTCGCCTCCTGATTTAGCATTTAGGCTAGATTTCTTGATGGTCGCCAAGGCACTAGATGTGACGTAGAGTAGGTTTGAGTCGGACAGTGATACATACTCAGATGCAATAAGAGCTGGTGACGAAAAAGACGCCGAGAGAGCTTCAATCATGGTATCACAATCATCTTTGTCAAACTGCCAAGACTACCAAGAAGCTCGTCACCAAGTTGGTAGAGACAGAGGTGGAAATTTTCCAAGGCCAGCTAGAGTCTCGAGTATGGCGGATGAGCAACTTATAGTGCTTCGGTAAAAGGCACTTCGATGCTGCTTTGAGAGCGAAAGATTTTGCACAGGGCAGCATCGCAAACATGAAACAGAACCTCCTGAACAGGTGGGCTTCTATATTATATGAAACCTCCACTTGCAAACAGGATCTTGTCAATTCTCACTTTCTTCTCCTATTAGTGAGACGTGGTCTGGAGGTAAATCACGTTTGGAATTTATGAAAAAAATATGGTGTGGCGGCATTGGTCGTGATAACAAGAACACAATTGAAACCAAGAATGTCTCAGAGTTGCATCGATTCGCCAAAATCAGTGATACTGACCCAAGCCTCCTCCAAATACACGATGGAATGTTCTTCGTTCCAGCAACACATGATAACATGCTGAAAGCGAACATGGAAGAGATTGCGACAAGGATGGGTATTAAAGGAGTTCGCTTGGTTGGTGGAACTATTAGGTCAACAGCTACAGAACTCTTTAGAGGGTCACGCGTGATTGGTACATCAAGCGAAATCACAGGTGTGTATACAACAGGGTGGGATGGAAGCAAATCGACAAGGCATATGTTCACGATTGGGACAGAAAAATGCATGCTTTTCTCCATCAAGACATCAAGAATAATACTCTGTCAGGCTTCTAACAGGGATCAATGTAGATTCTATTCTCAGGCAGTTACATATGATTGAGCCAATCTCTACTTCGTCGAAGGCTCGCAATTTGTTTCATATTTATATATCAATAACTACTACGCAGCGTGTGACTGTTTCGTCAAACAGATAGTGCTATACTATAGAGTGGAAGTACAGAAGGTGTGCATGGCGGCCTGGATGGATGCATATACTCACGTGCTTTGTTTTCAACCCTCTCTAGAAGCTGTCCAGTGGGGGTGGTAGTAATATAAACATGTTATGCCCAAGGAAAGCATCGTATAAGAAAGATCGTATTGAGTTGGTTTATTCTACAAACACCCTGCTAATCTTAAAACTGCTTAAGATTGCAGGCTTATGGACCTTTTGTTTTTGATGGTGTTTACAATCCTAAAAATGATGTATCGATGGGGCTAGGGCTGCGGAGGTACTATAAAATACACCTTACTTAGCCTTCAGCCGCTAAAATTACCATTATCCACTGTTCTAATGTTTCATATTCAGCATACAAGATTGCCTGGTCTGAGATGCAAGTCAATGATATCTTAATCTGCCAAAACTTAGATTAGG
>JAZGVS010000863.1:0-11880 GCA_037356235.1 Bacterosira constricta
CATCACACTACTTTTACAAACTATATTCCATCACTTTGCGTATGGCATCTAAGTTTTTCTTCTCATCGGGCAAATAATGTTTCTCAAAAACTAACCCAAATGGAGTATCATACCCGCAGACACGTTCGATGGGCGCTTCCAAGTTAAAGAAACACTCCTTCTGCAACGTAGCTACCACCTCAGCGCCAAATCCACAAGTGATTGGTGCCTCATGACTGACAATCAACTTGCCAGTCTTTTTGACACTTTGGATGATACATTCTGAGTCCCATGGGAGTATGGTCCGCAAATCGATGAGCTCGCATGATACGCCTTCCTTCGCGGCGAGGTCGCAGGATGCTTGGAGGGTGCGTAGCTGTGCACCCCAGCCCACAAGAGTAACATCATTTCCAGTGCGGATGATTTCAGCTTTTCCGAGGGGTATTTCATAGTCGGCATCTGGAACCTCTTCTACGGCAGATCGATATAGTATCTATGTTGTATCAGTAAATGTATGAGGTATAAGGACCCGCGGTATATAAAAGATTGGATGAGAAAATTCAACATTGATGCAACAACCAAAAAAATCAGTATCATACTAACCTTGGGCTCCAAAAATACCACGGGGTCTTTACTTCGAATACTCGAAAGTAGCAGTCCTTTGGCACATCGTGGTCCGCGAGGCATCACCACAACTATACCAGGAGTATGAGCAAGGTACGCCTCTGGGCTTTGGCTATGGTAGAGCGCACCATGCCCCACCTGCATATGTATTGCAGCGTCGTTTGAGTAGAAAGTGAGAGCTGTTACTGAGATCGCATGATCGAAATCAAATAAAAATGTATCCAGAAACAGGTATCATTCAAGAAGCAGATGACTTACTGCGCCACAAGGAGTTCGTAGCGTGACTCCTCCACAGTTCCATTGATTGCCACTCCGAAACCTAATTGAGAATAACCCCACAAACAAGAAATCAGCAGTGGGTTAGAGTTGATTGTCTTGTCAGGATGAACGATGGACACACACGAAAGAATAATCCAGGCGTACCTGAACTTGGCCATTTCGTTGACAATCTGATCAAACGCGGGAAAGATATAATCAGCAAATTGAATTTCACCAATGGCAGTTCCTCCTGCTGATGCATAGCCTATAGCCATGCCCTTTATTATGAATGTATACAAATGATGCAGATCAGCAAATGTAAGTGTATGGCATTGAAGAAAACAGCTCTAGCAGCTCAGATAACCACTCTCACCGCAATCCCATTCTCACTCAACGGAGTATTAAAAACTCGACCCTCCCCAAACTCCTCACGCAAATTCTGAGAACACCGAAACACACCCCCAAATCCCACATCCTCTCCGAACAATATTGCCGTGGGATCGGTTTGCATGGCCGTTTGCATGGCCGAGTTTATGGCTGTAAAGAGATTGAGTTTGGATGTTGGGCCTAGGGATGGATAGTTTGGCTCTGCGGCGTTGGGATGGTAGGTGCTACTATAGAGATGGGAATAGTCTGTCGATTGATCGTCGTATGATTGTTGCTGTTTTGGTTGTGCGGAGGCAGAGAAGGATCGATTGTCATTCTTGACGGTATTGGCTCCAATGCCGTTGTATTGTTGCCGAGTCGAGACCATAGCTTTCGTTGAGATAGTCAGCAACTGATTCGCATGCCTCCTGTTCTTTCGAAGGGCAGAGATGAGTGCTGATCTTGACATCATCGCGATGGTTGGCGGTTGACTGTGCAAGATGCAGGTTTGGGAAAGGTGTCTGGTGGTTTTGGTAAAAGTATTGAAGTGATTGCGGCGTACAAAGCTTAGAAATAATGCAGTGTTTCGCCGAGTGCTTGCTGTCTATGTGCCCGTTATGATAGTGGCATGGCAGCATTGATACAGATTGATACCATTGTCTCATATTCGAGTTGCAATGGCCGCTGGTCCGATATCAGGTGAGAAGTGTTGCTTGAGCTTGACGCGTCAGAACGTTTGTAAACAAGAACAAAATCAGGATGAGTAGATGGCGCGCGATGCGCCGCGCCCATCTGATGACATATAATATGAATTCCTACGCACAAGACATCAGAATTTGGCTAAACCGAATAGAAGAACTGGACCCCTGTCAAATAAGGTGTCTCTAGATATCATGTTGAATAACATGCAATGTATTCTAATTTCAATTAATTACCTTTCTCTTCTGGTTGAACAGTGGCGATGTGAAGTCTTCTGAGACATTTGATCTATCCTTTGCTTTTGATTCAGATTACTTCATTTTATTGTTCAAGAACTGGTTAGAGATATTGTTGATCCAGTGTTGATCCCAGATTGACATGATTTGAATCTGAATAAAATCGATTATGGTCTGTGGGGAAAAGTACTGACTTGTAGGTGCGGTGGAAAGATTTAGATGGCTGATCGGGGCATGATGATATTATTTAATGCACGCTCTGTGGCTCTAAACCTAAGTGAGTATTAATTTACATGACCATACATGTCATTAGTCAGCCGATATGGGTAGTCTGACTATCAACCAAGCTTCATCTTCCATTAACAACTTACATATGATGTATCTGAAGACTATTCCAATCATTAGATGCTGTGATGTAGTACGTGACTATGCGCACAATGCCATTTTATGAAAGAAACCGCCCGGAAATGCCGCTTGGCGGTTTGTTAACGGAATTGGGCGTCTTTCGGTGGATATGGGAGTTAGCAGAAGTTATGGTAGCTGGGGCCCCTTATCGAGGCTTGAACAACATATGTTAGCTGCTCAGGCTTGACCATCAATGGCGGGAGCTGAATTAATGTCTCATAGCACTAGGCCACTTTTGATTAGGTCTCTATAGATGTCACAGCAGGTCATTCTCTTTGATTTCCCAAGTCTAAAAGTACAAATTAGTTCTGTCGGTCCACATTTCATTGTCTATTTTAAATATAGAACATCATGAGCGCTTGAGCCATAAAGGAACTCAATGCTCATTGATCTAAAACTCGAAGGATTCATGATGGAAGTCAACCCTAATGCTCTTGCTATTTTTCTTAATTGATGCATCCCACAATTGATTTACCATCCTGTAATATTTTTTAACGAAAACAATGAAATTAGTCTCGACAAGGGGGGCTGATACACCAATTATTAGAAGCGTAGATAGTCAAGAACACATTACTGACCTTCCAGGACCACACGCGTAAACGAGAATTGAAGAAGAACCTTGTTTCTTCTCGCTGGTGCACTGTTCAACAACCTCAGAAAAGTCTGGTTTTGAATAAAGTATAGGTCCTATGTTGCATGTGGGTGATTCCTCACGAGTAACGTGAACAGAAATATCCAATAAAGGCAATGCAGAGTCATGAAGCGAGCGCTCACGATAAACCATTAGTTGATCCAAAAAGAGCACGGCCTCAGATTTATATGGCATTATCCAAACAACTTGAACATCCTTTATGCAGTGCGAGATCTTTTTGCGTTGATTCTTGTCGCTGCTCTCATAAATATCCTTGACGAGACTGATTATTGGAGTGATACCGATTCCTCCACCAACAAGAATGAGTGAGCCATATCTGCGATAATTGAAAGACAGGTTTCCATATGGGCCATCTACACGAATCATTGCTTGTCTCTCTTCGTAGGCACATTTTTCAGAGTAATCAACAATCTTTTTGGTATGATTACCCAGATTTCTTATATACAAGTCAATAAAAGATTCACTTGGGCCTGATGCGACTGAAAAGGGCTGCATGTTATATGGGAATTCAAGTGGTATAATATAAGTGGGCATCTCGCATCAATGATCAACTTGCAGCAGCATTTCAAGAACTTACATGCCATTCAGTGAGAGACAGTTCCGGAAAGTTGACAAACACATACTGCCCCACTTTGTAACGGCCAAGCAGACGGGCAAGTGGCGTTTTATTAAACCGCACAAAAGCAGTGCCCCGTTCTCCTACTCGGCGGAAAGAAATGGTTTTCCTGGGCAATTGTGTCCATATCATATGCAGAAATTTGTCTATGGCATACAGGGTGATAGATGTCAACACAAATGGGCGTGCACCAGGGGCATGCATATACACACACACAATGAACCCAATGAAGGCAAAATGGCCCCAGTAAAACACCCCCCAAAAATTCCTCCGAATGTAATTAATGGAGGATACAGTGATGATGATGCCAAATACCAGTGCAATGAAACCCGTTTTGTATATGCGATCAGACATGAACTCAACAAGGCGGTTGAAGTAGAAACACGCATGGATGAAGGCCACAGCAATAGTGACACGACCAAGAAAATGATGGTATACAACAGTTTGGTCAAAGGCCATACCAAGAAACCAAGTGAAGGCACTATTTTTTGTTGCAGACATCACGAGGAATACAATATTTCCTGCTGCTAGAGAACCAAATCCAACATTGAAGTCATATGGACTCAATAGCAAAGCTAGAAGGTTTATCCCCACATAAAACAAACGGAACACGATATCTCCATTTGACGAATGTGCAATCACGCGCTTTCCAAAGATCGTTGTCAATGCAGCACGCAATCTTGTATTTGATTTTTCTTGATAAGCAATAATGCTAGACCGAACTGGTTCTACGTCTGGATCATGGTGTAATCGATGCAGTTCCATAGCATTGTGATATCTTTGATCAAGTCTTGGCAAATCCTCTGCTGCCGTGTTATTTGAAGATTGCGAAAGAGATTCAATTTCACCTTCATAATCGATTCTTAATGTCCCATTCCATCTAATGCTATCACTATCCAAAACGATCTCCTCGGTTTGCTTCGAATTGTACAAACTCTTCGTATTCCGCAGAACAAATGCAACCACAAAGAGAGCAGACAATGCATAGCATAACAGAGCGCCAGGCGAAATACTCAACGTCCTTGGATGGATCAGCGAATTGATTGAAGGGTGCCAGCTAGGGAGCGCGAAACCCTCCTCCATTAAGTCATCAATGTTTGGATGCGACGAAGGTAGCATGTCCACGAAAAGATGATGCATTGATGGATGATGATTAACTGGATTCTCAATGTGAAACTCAATATCTGGATGGCCATGGAATACCGAAAAGGAGAGCTCCTCTGCCATTCGAAAGGAACGGCTTGTCTCTGAATCAATATCTTGTGGAGAGACAAAACTAGAAAGACTGGGATGTCCAAGGGGCAGTGGGTAATCAATTGGATCCATCAGCATCTCATCGAGATTGGTTGGATGTCCTGGAGGCAAATACTCTTCTAACAAAGCAAAAACATTTGGGTGCGAGTCGGGGATCTTATCTTGAGATATCAAACTCTTTTCGATGTCCGGATGGCCCAAAAAGACTGGCAATTTCGGTAAGCTATTTGGTAAGTCAAGGACTGTGACAAAAGTTGACAGAGACGGATGCCCAAAAGGAAGTGGATACTGGCCTGGATAGTGCATCATTCTATCGAGGTTGGCCGGATGGCCTGCGGGTAAGTAGTCTTCCAGCATATCTTCAATGGAAGGATGACCTTGAGGAATAGAGTTTCCTTTCATGTAGCTTTCAGTAATGTTTGGGTGCTCGAAGTAAACTGGAATCGACGGCATTGTCAACTTTTGGACAGAAACAAAAGTACCTAGAGATGGATGCCCAAAAGGAAGTGGATATTTAGTTGGATCCTGCATCATGGCATCGAGGTTGAGAGGGTGGTTAGGTGGCAAGTACTCTGTAAACATATCTTCAATGGAAGGATGGCCTCGAGGAGCAGGGCGTCCCATTTCATAGCTTTCAGTAATGTTTGGGTGCTCGAAGTAAACTGGAACCAAAGGTTGGCCATTTGGCAGAGGTTCAATAGAGATAAAGGTACCTATAGATGGATGCCCAAAAGGAAGTGGATATTTAGTTGGATCCTGCATCATGTCATCGAGGTTGAGAGGGTGGTTAGGTGGCAAGTAAATATCCACTTCCTTTTGGGCATCCATCTCTAGGTACTTTTGTNATTAATTTACATGACCATGAGACACACCTGAGAGCCTACATACCATGAGTATAATGTATATCACTGGTTGTCAGTAGCAAAGGTCTGGTATTTGGCACTTCCATAGTTTTCTGTAGCAATTCAAATAATAATCACAGAGAACAGAGTACATAATTGCCATTCGACAAAACGAATGAATAGATTCTGTTACTGCTGCCCAATGTAACCAAGTACAATAGTTGTGGTAAATCTACGCACGTGAAATCAAACCAAACAACATGTTGTACTATTAATTGAAGGGCACTATCTGCGGTTTTCAACTAGATATAAAACAATGAAATAATCAGCAATTGGACCAGTTGTTGTTGCATGTGAATGTGTTCTCTCTCGCGATTTATGTTCCGTGTTCACAACGTACAATATCACCCTCTCAGTAGGATATTTCCTCCATCCTATCCAAAGAAAGCTGAAAGCTTCAATATTTTGTGGAATTATTCAGCCTTCTTGGCATCGTCCGACTTTTTCACATTCTCTACAATTTCGGAAGCAGCCGAGGCCACCTTCTTGGCCTCAGCTGACACTTTTCCCGCAGACGACTTGGCATCCTTCAACGCCGAATCAATTTTGGATTCGTTCGATTTCAAAAAGTCCTTCAAAAAACTATCATAGAGGAACTTCGCTCCGCGTGTTTGTGGGAGCATGGCCCATAAAAGGAAAGCAATCTTGAATGCGTAGTAAAAGGGGATCCAGTAGAGTAGGACATCAACAAACACTTCAATAATTGAGAAGAAGGAATAAACTACCCAGTATATGAGCCATTGCGTCACGTCGCCAGTCACTCGATGTTCGATGGCTTGAAATGACTTGAAGGCGGGGTAGACAAAACCGACGATGCTGCAGAGAGTGTTTGCGCTAAGTCCGAGAAAAATGACTACCAAAAGGGTGAGTGATCCTGCCACGGAAATATATTCCTTTGGTACATGGTATTGGTCCTTTGATTAAAACAGAGCCGGCACAACGCAGCGGGCAGCAATGATGAGATGAAGCTGTGGCGAGAGAACGACGGCAAATAATTTACAGTGGAGGGGCAACGATGTTCGCCCGAAACCTCGCAATTCTAAGTTCTCACCTCTAGCCTCTGAAGGATCGGAACATCATCCAGCTTGGTTCGAAGCTGGACAAGCTGTGCTTTAATTGCGTCTACTACGGTGTCCATCGTTATTCGTTATCGTTTGATGAATCTAAAGGGCGAATTGTGGTGTATTGCAGGCGGTCGTTCAGGGGCCGAGTCGTGTATCTGGTGATAGAGTGAAATTAGTGGAATTATGATTGCTGCGGATGGGGCTGTTTCTGTTGGCTGTGGCGCGTGGCTGTGCGCGCTGTGGAGCGAATGGCAACGGCAAACGGAGTTGGTGTTGGTCGTACTGTTGGATTTTGGATGGTGGATCTTTTAGATTTTGGATTCTTGGATTCTCCCAGTAATCACATTAGTTCTTGCGCTATTTTTCTCATTCCTCGTAATACATCAGCGTGAAGTCGTCTATAATACCATTTAAAAAAAGTAATATTGAAATAAAGTTACTGAATTCTATTGTCGAAATATAATTAGGGAGCCTTTGTCATGCATTAAAACTAGTCAAAATGTCATGCCTGTATAATTCCTACGTTATATATTGATATAATACCGCCAAACAACACTAAATAAAACAAATACCTTTTGTTGCCGCACAGCAGCGCGCAGAGGAACGATGGTCAATGATCAATGCACCTAGATACTATCTCAGCAGATCTCAGCTCTCTCTCCACCAACACCAAGAATTACAATCAGCACGCCCACGCCATGCACACATGCCGCCACTGCTCTCTCGATCCCATCCGACGCCTCCTCCATCACACCGGCAATCCGCGGGACCTAGCTTACAATTACAACGATAATTGACTGGCGCGCTCCCAAGTTGGACAAGTCTGCGACTCACGCTCACGACCGCGGCAGTACTACAACTAAAATGACGAGTTCCGCATCAGCATTATCCTCCACTACTGATGCGCAGCCTGCAGCCAATACCAATACCAATACGTCCAACGCTGCTTCATCATCATTGTCTCACGGTAATACCGTCGCAGCTGTTGGTAATTCACTATCTGCCGATGATCACAAAAAAATGAACGCCGCATCAGCAGCCGCTGCAGTTTCATCCACCACGAAATCAAATGCCTCTTTTAGCAATAAAGGTCATGGCAACAGTGACAATGGCAATAGCAATAGCGAGATTGACAGCAGTAAGTTGGACATCAGTGATAGTTCGGACAGTGGTGGCAATTTGAGTAGCAATACAGAAAGCAGTGATAGTGATGATAATTCAGAATCAGAGAATGATGATGGAGAGGAGGATGGTCATATGGATGAATGTTTCATTTGTGATGATGGGGGAGGTTAGTTTTTATTGTTCACTTTTTGAGTTTCACATTGGTTTGTCAATCACTTTACCTCCTCTTACATTTTATTATCCCGTGTCTCTGATTTACTGTTTCAACAATACAAACATTCCATTTTACGTGTACTATAATATATATCTATTGTTATTGCACCAGAGCTCATTCTATGTGATTCGTGCGACAAAGCCTATCATGCGGGGTGCGTCAATGTGGATATTAATACGCTGCCGCTAACTTGGTACTGTCCTAGCTGTGTTACCGAGAAGGAGAAGAAGGCTACCGTGACGGATGAGAATGGAACAAGAACTTCGGTGGTGAGTGCGGCATCGATATTGACAAAGCCTACAAGCAACATGTCCAATGAAAAGAAGGTGACTGTGACAACAAACGTGGACGAGAATGCATCCAATGATCAATGCATTGATCATTGATCTACCTATCTGGTTGGCCAACGATCCATACAATAATCTATGGCAATATATTAATGCAACTGCGTCATCACCATCAACATCAACGACAGCATCATCGCCCCATCGTCATAGCCATCGCATCGACACGCGGCCTCTCACCACGTCAACGTCGCTTACTCCAAGCTTCATCGCGAGCACGAGCAAAGATGATGGTCCCTCACCATCACAATCGTTGCATTCGCCTTCGCTGTCACCAAGAGATGAACTGTCACGCCTTCGTTGCCTGCTGCTGTATCACCTTCATCGCCGTGTTCACGGAGCGCAAGCAGGATACGATGGGAACTTGAGGTGGACAAGTTGTATGCGAGGTGACCAAGCAGTATACTAGTAAACACTTGATGGCATTGGCATAGAGAGTGAACGAGAATTTTCGGAACCGTGGATGGTCAGTGATGAATGGCTGGCGGAGAGCGGCACGGTTGGAACGAAGAAAGAATCAGCAATTTGCCACCAAAAGAGATGATGACACCAACAATATAGCCAGGCGTCTCGCCTCTAGTGAACGAGCACCCACCTCTGTCCAACGTGCTGCAATCCCCATCCTTACCGCTGGCTTGGGCAAGGGAAATGCTAGCAAACAAAACAAGAAATCCAATGAACCAATTAAAAAGCGATTATTGCATCGCCCACTAGTACGGGAAAGACTCTTGCGTATTTACTACCATTGTTGTGTACTTCCCCTGGTGGTCAGGGGGGGGAAGGCACGGGGGGTGTTGTGATTGTTACGCCTACGATTGAATTGGCTTGTCAGATCTAGAGAGAGGTGGATGTGTTGTGGCCTCTGACTAGTAGTGCTACTGGTCAGCAATCATCACTGTTCGTGCTTTGTGGGTGCCAATGGGCCAATGACAATGACAGTTTGGATGAGGATGAGGACAACGCCGACTTTAGATCCACGTTCCATCAACGACGCCTTCGCTACTTGCACTACCGAATCCTATGTGAGGATACATTCAGCACTTCTCGCATCGGCCTCCCAATAACCAGTCCTGTCAAGATCGAATATGGAATAATCAGTCCTGTCAAGATCGAATATGGATTGTAGGTAAGTTCTACTGAGGTCGCAAATCATTTGAGCTTACTAGGTTTGCCGAGAAGAGGAACCTACCTCATAAAACCACCAGTCGTTGGAGATTAGTTCAGATTATTGCACAATATGGCAAACGAAATGATGATCATGCACCAAGTAAGTTACATTGTTCAAATCTTGTTTGCTATAAAATTCCTCTGCCGCTCAAGTGTATTGTATTTCCTTCTTTCGCATCAATACGTAGAATGTCCAGGCAGCAGTAATTGCTGGCATCATTTTGGGACCCGTCGCAGGGCCACTGGGGTTGTACGTCAACATGGCCAATGGCAAGGAAGAGTACAAGCATATTGTAGCGTCTGCAATTGGGCAAGGCAAAATGAATGATTTTATCGTCACAAACAAGGATGATATGAAGGCGGTTCGTAAGATCGGAAATGACATTGGGTATTCAAGTGTTTATCAATTCAGGTTTCATGTTCTCCATCCTGTCAGCGCGGAGAATAAGTACGACGTTCTCGATTTGGTTCCTACTCCCCCGCCAGAAGTGGAGACATTGATGAGTTTGTTGGACGTGCAAAATCCCATGGTGTTCAATTTTCTGCTTGATAGTTGCAACATTGACACGGTTGTTGTGTGGGTTGATCCTTACCAGGCCAGGAAGAAAAGTCAGCAGGCGTTACTTGTCACTGATGAGAATGGCGAGCTTTCATTCAATGTTCGGAGGTATATTCTCGCTTGGTCACCTGATGCACCTAATTCCTATCCATTGACAAAAGTATACCTGCCAAATGGTGATCACTGGGGTGTTGAGCATGGAATACTTTTCTTTGTTCCCGGCCTCGATTAGAAGGCGCCACATGTTGCTTATCTAGAACTGCATTGAACTGACCAGCCCGTGATACTATTCCTATAGCGATGATAATATAGTGTATCGCACCGTCCACCGTCTGCTCTTTTCGTCTCCTTGAACTATTGCTAATGGTAATGGAGAATCTATTCTGATTTTAGATACTATGATGAATACATTCTTAACTCTCAATTTATTCATCTATTAGATCTAGTCACCTGGTTGCTTGGTTTGTGCGGAAATGTCAAGACTCTCGATGACTCTGTTATATGCCAAAATTTGTTCAATGTTGGTCTCATCAATATCAACAGCCGTTACAAATTCCTTGACGCTCTCAGGAATGTCATCAGCCGACAACATCATGTTGAATACATCATACTTCTCATGAACTCTCATATGATATGCTCCCCTTCCCCGACAAATCAATTTGTGATTGGTAAGACTGTGACGATCTGAATAAACAACACTAGCAAGGACATATTCATCTATTTCATCCTCCATCCCGCCTAGATCAAGGCATCTACGAATTGGCCCTGCTACATGTCCAGTCAGCAATCCCTTTTTCTTTCCTTGCGTGAGTAACTATCCCATAAAACGATCAAGTGAGACACATCAAGTACAAAACAAATAAACTTGACGAATTGCTAGCATACCTCAATAAAATCTGCATCGTACTCCTCCTCAATTCCAATGAATGGGACAGAATGGTTGATATTATCGTCCTGTACACTATTTTCACCATGCATGACATTATCACAAATGCCAACCTCTTCATCACCACCATTCAGTTCTTCAAGCACATTCAAATTTTGAGATGAATCGTCATCAATTCCGGCCATCCAAGCTTCAGGATTCATTCTCTTCCTTGTCATCTGCATCCGGTACTACATGCTCGTCATCTCGAGGCGGGGCAGTATTTTCTCCTGCTACCAACTTGTTGCCTTCTTGGCGTCCCATCCAAGACGGATTGGCTGCAATAGCTCCGTCTAACTTTTTGCGGATATCATCGGCCTTTGGCAATTTGGCCGTGTGCCTATAATAATCTTTGAAGCTCAGCCAAAGTAGTGCACAGCATTCCATCTTATTGAGCTTAGCGGTGTTGCATTTGTTATCGCGCAGTTTGATGAGTGTTTTTTGAAGGTCATGCTGATACTCTTGCTTGATTTCATCATCTGATTTTGGAC
>JAZGVS010000864.1:0-11801 GCA_037356235.1 Bacterosira constricta
GCGGCGGTATTGTATGTTGGCCTGGCATTATGACATCAATGGCAGCACCTGAGAGTCTGAGAGCAAGAGCACCATGATGTAGATGTTGTAGGATAGGAAGAGAGAGATGGATACGTTGGGTTTAGGCGCTCTCTCTAGTTATTTTATCTAGTGATACTGACCCACCATAATTTTAAAGAGGTAGGTAAATAACTATCGTATAATCGTAAAAAATATTATACTGTATAATATTACGGAAAAACGCTTATTTTATACAGGCCCAAGCATAAAATAGAGAAAATTATGTATTAGCTATACCCTAACAATGAGGTCTCAGAAAGCAAAAAAGGGCAGAAAGCAAAAAGCTACATGAAGAAAATGGATCATTTGAGACAAATGGATCATTGAAACCGTACCTTATACCATATCTACATACGTGGTACACCCGTATCATCGATCTAAATCATCCGGGATCATGTTTTTTTACATCTAAATCATTATCGATTCTTTTGTACCAGTTTATGATACGACGAAATCGTGTTTCATCATCACAAAGTCCACGGGAACGTGTTTTTTTTCAAACCTGAGATATCAGCGCAGGAATAGTAGAGAAATTCTACCCGAGCACAGTAGTATGCTGTCGTATGTACATGATAGCATTTCTCGTAAGATATTGACTATTTTTAGACCTCGCGCATCTTTATTTTGTTAATTATTATCGAGCTACATTTAGAGATAAATCAAATGGATCATGATTTCATGATCCAATTTTCTCACGTACCGGTTCGTAGTACCTCTAGCACAGGGATACTCTCATATGTAGGTAGATACCCTAGTGCAGCATGCGTAGCATGTTGAGCTCTCAACTCTCAACTATCAACTGTTTTGAGCCATACACACATCATATTAGTCCATTCCAGAGATCAGCCCAGGCAGGATCAGCCCACCTGCTACCACCCGCCTTTATTAGGAAAGAAGCAGGCGCGCTTTGATTCATTAATTTAATCACCAGCGTTTGTATTTCTTTGTCGGTGCCTTGGGCCTTGGCGACCTTTGTTTTCGACACCCAAAGTATTTATATCGAACATCGGGCTCTTTAAGTTTAAGCGCAGAAACGATAATCTCCTCAATATCAAGCGAAATCTCTTGAATAGGCTGCCCGCCACTTCATCGGGGCACGGGAATACACATCAGCACTGGAATTTAATCAGAATACCACCTAAATATGGGACTGAGAAAGCAAGAAACGGGAGCGGGAGAGGAGGACCAGGAGCAGCGCATCATTGATTTTGGCCATCCAGAACTTCATCCCCCATTTGCCGATAATAGCATCAAGACATCGAAGTATACGCTGATCTCATTTTTTCCATATGTGAGTGTTATATATGTGTTTTATTGTTCGTGCGTTAGACGGAAAAGTAGCCTTGGCTGGGCACTGAATATTTATGAGATGAAAAACCGTGTGTAATTTTCGATCCTAGTATTCACTGGGTTTTCGGGCGAATCTCCTTGTTGTGTAATGTTGAGTCTTTGCCTGGAATTCATGCATGGAGTTGGGGTATTCTTTATTTAGTACTCTGATTTTTCATTGGCTCATTATATCTCACCAAATACTACCTTAATTTATTTCCCTCGCCCTCGTATTACAACTTTTCATCTCTCTATCCAGTCCATACGCGAGCAGTTTCGTAGAAATGGAAACATCTATTTCCTCTGTATCGGTATGCTCATGATGTTGGGATACTACACTACATTGTTCTACTCAGCAATCGCTCCCTGGACAACACTAGGTCCTCTAGCATTCGTAGTCTCCATCTCACTCATCCAAGAAGCCTACACCGATGCCCAACGCCATCGCAGTGACAAGGCGACGAACAATCACCCCTGCGTAGTCTTGCGACGAGCAGACCAAATGGACCAACAAGCAGTCCGGGGGAAAAAGAAGAAGAGTCGAAAGAGGGACCCCCGTGTCAACCAAGGGAATGATCTACAAGTCAATGTAGCTGGGAAAGGAAAAACTCCCATTGCCTTCGAGTCCGTGACCCGAACGAACATTTGTGCCGGTGACTTGGTTTTTGTGCACAATCGGGAGATGGTACCCGCGGATCTCATCTTGTTGGCAAGTGCCAATGAGGGGGGGAGCGCGTATATCGAAACGAGCTCCATTGACGGTGAAACAAATTTGAAGCTGAGGAACAGCCCTCAATTGCCTATGAGACGCCCGGGGGTGATGACGAGTCCGAGTAAATCCCTGTTCAATGGGGGGCAAGACGACAGCTACGAACAAGCAGATCCGTCGTCGTCGCAAGGAGCGGAATCATTTAGGGAGGCGATTCAAAGAATTGCGAACATTTCACTTTTGGGTCATCCAGATGGTGTCTGTGCGCTGGCAAATCCCGCAAACGCCGACGAAAGGCCAAACCTCGAACCCCACGCTGTAAAGCTTACTCCGAAAGGCACACTACTCAAAATCTGGCGACGCTGTTTTGGAAACGCGAACAAAGATGAGAACGATCGACGGAGGTCTGTCCCGGAGGCGGGGGAGAAGGTTACCTACATTGCAACGTTGACCTCGGAACCGCCAAACCAGCATGTGAACACTTACAGTGGAAAATTGACCTTGCCACCCGATGCTGAGGGCGCTCGAAGCGACGATGCCCCTCTTGATGCCGATAATATTCTGCTACGTGGGGCTGTGTTGAGGAATACTGAATGGGTTATTGGGCTCGCTTGCTTCACGGGTGTGGATACCAAATTAGTCATGAACTCGGTTGCCACTCCATCAAAATTCAGTCGGTTGGATATGCTCATCAATCGTACGGTTTGCTTGGTCTTCCTCATCATGATCACTTGCGTTTGTTCGTTGGGAGCTGCGTCTGTCTATGTAAATGCAGAAGCATTTGATCAGCTATGGTATGCAGGATACAACAAAAGTGATGAACCTTGGCCTTACTTCAACTTTGGGGATGCTGCCAATATTGATAACCCGGAGTGGAAAACGTCGACTCAGAACTTTCTTCAAAGCACGCTCATGTTCGTCACATTGCTGAGTAACTTTATACCACTCAGTCTGTATGTATCCGTCGAGCTAATCACAGTCGCGATGATGCTGTACATTAGCTGGGACATTCACATGTATCATGAGGAATCTGACACCCCCGCTGTCGCGCGAAGTACCATCGTCACTGATCTCGGGTTGGTGGAATACATCTTTTCGGACAAGACAGGGACTCTGACTTGCAATGTGATGGAGTTCAAACGATGCTCAGTCGATGGCCATGCGTTTGGGAAGCCGGTAGTGAAAGCCGCACCTCAGGTTGCAGGCATTCAGGAACAATCACCTGAGGACGCAGATCTATTGTCAGATACGATTCATCCATTGAAGCATCTCCTTGCTGGTTCAGGTCCTATGCGGGGAAGTGTGCCACATCTAGCCGAAGTAGATGAAACAGACGAGAGCGCTGACGCCTTTGAGGCCAGAGTCGTGACTGACAAGCTGACTTTCAATGCAGAAATGTTTCTTCGCGTGATGAGCATATGCCACACTGTTGTGGTAGAAAAAGATCATGTAGTCCCATCCTACGAGCAAGCTGCGAACGATTCGACTAAGAAGAAGAAAAAGTGGGGTTTGAACTCGTTCCCAAAAACAAAATCTCGTAATGGCTCTGATGTCTCAAATATTAGTAAGGGGTCAAAAGCGCCACCTAAGAAAGCAAAGAAAAAGAACGATGGGGCGCCAGAAGGATATGCCTACCAGGCAGAAAGTCCTGATGAAGGTGCTCTTGTTGCAGCGGCTAGCTTTGAGTATGGGTTTCAGTTGGTTGGACGAAACTCCTCCGGTGTTCAAATTTCTGTCCCATGCCCGTCACTACTAGAGGATGATGATATTGTAAAGGGATTGAAGAATGGGTCAATGACTGCCAAAATGCTCACCGCGAAAACAGCCTCTCCATCTGGAGCCTCATCAAAGTATTCAGGCACGCAAGTCAAAACAGTTGATGATGGCGTAGCCCCCCATCGTGAGACATGCCAAGGATTGGCCATGTCTCNCATCGTGAGACATGGCCAATCCTTGCCATAAATAAGTTTGATTCTGACCGAAAACGCATGTCAGTACTAGTCAGGTCACCCCCGGAACTTGGATCGGTCTCTATGCTACTTTGCAAGGGAGCTGATTCGTCGATGCTGATAAAAGAAGTTTGTAAAGGCGTAGGCATGCTGGAGAGTATCGTTGATGAAAATGAATCACCAACAGCCGAACCACAGTCAGAGGGAGACAAGTTGGAGGTTGATTCTTTGCTTGGAATTCAAGCACATTTGGGTGGTAAGTCTGTTCCTTAAATTATGCAATGAATGTGATTTTGCGAACCATTCTGACAAACGTGACCCCCGCCCGTACCTGGATTGACATCTCACAGAATTTGCATCAGAAGGATTAAGAACTCTGGTTCTTGGGGTCAAGATTCTCTCAGACGAGGATGCAGAAGTGTGGCTTTCAAAATTCAAGGAAGCATCAACATCTATCGAGAACAGAGACGAGAAGCTGACAAATGTCGCGACTGAAATTGAAAAAGACTTGCACATAGTAGGCGCAACTGCGATAGAAGATAAACTGCAAGACGGAGTTCCAGAAACCATTGCTAACCTCGGAAAGGCTGGAATTAAACTCTGGGTCCTCACAGGCGACAAACGTGAGACAGCAATTGAAATCGGCTACTCAACGAAAGTTTTGTCTCCCAAAATGCACCTGACGCAAGTGGTCGATGGCCCCGCTCAAAACGTGAAAGCACTCGTTGCTATGGAGCTCATGAGGCACATTAAGATTGGAAATTTGCCGGACTACCAGCGCGTTGCTATCGAAGAACCAAAACGTTTCTCCTTCAAATCTTTTCTGAATTGCTTGGCCCTGATAGGTAATTGGAGGAGGAAGACGACGCTCACATGGTGTCACTTTTATTTAATGAATATAAAGCGCTGGTGGCTCTCGAAGGATAGTTTTTATGATCACGTGGAAGATCTCAAGGAAGAGATTGAGGCTGAGAAGAGGAGAGCAGATCCTCGCATCCAACGCAGCAAAGTTCGCGAGCTTGCTCGAGAAATTGTCAAGACCCACCTAAGAGTAAAAAATGTTAAAGATGTTGACGCATCGATTGTGTTGGATGTGCCACCTGCCGTCTTTGAACGTGCCAAGTCAGCAGCACAATCACTCCAGAGTCGGCGCGACAGCGAAATATGTTTGTCAGAGGCGACGAAAGTTCAAAAGCTTGCTCTCGCCCATGTGTGCCTCAGCAGTCGAGATGGCTTGGATGAAGAAGCACTCTCGATGCAGAGCTACAGACCAACTCAGGAAGCCAACAACTTTGATGAGCGGAAGAGAAGTTTGTTTGAAAGGTTGTTTGCGACAGACAAAGATGTCAGGCATGGGAAATTATCGAAACATCTGAAAAATGAGTATAATGACGCTCTTGCTATAGACGAAAAGGAACAATCAGGGAAGAAAGAGATTGAATCTATGATAGGAGCCACACCTCCTCGTCCGAAGGGCAAAGTTCATTTCGACGTGCATTCAATAAAGAGAGGGCTTGTTGTCGAGGGAGCCGCACTCAAGCACCTCCTTGGTGATCCAGTCTTGGAAGAAATGCTTTTCGCCGTGGCAAGTTGCAGTGACTCTGTCATTGCTTGTCGAGTAAGCCCAATTCAGAAGGCCCTTCTCCTGAAAATGGTTAGAAAGTACGTATCTCCAACTCCGTGCACCCTTGCTATTGGTGATGGAGCAAATGATGTCGGAATGATCCAAGAAGCCCACATTGGAATTGGAGTCTCTGGCCTGGAAGGGCAGCAAGCAGTCAATGCTTCTGATTTCGCCATAGCTCAATTTCGTTATCTTGAGACTCTTTTGCTCATTCACGGAAGATGGAACTTCATGAGAATGAGCAAGGCGGTTTTATTTTTCTTCTACAAAAATGCCGCATTGATTGGCACTATGATGGTGTTCTCGGAACGCTGTCTACACAGTGGAACTCCTCTCTATGATCCTTGGATTATTTCTGTATTCAACTTTGTTGGCGGAAGCATGCCAGCGGTACTCATGGCTGTTTTTGATCGTGATCTACCAAGAGACTACATTATGCGCAATCCGCAAGTATACCAATCAGGCCCAAATAACGAGTTCCTTTCACTTCGTATGTTCATTCGCTGGGTTTTCATTACAATCATCCATGCGCTTGCAATATATCATTTTTCAGCCCCAGCTATACAACTTGGTGGAGGGGTCACGTCCGCATTTAAAGGACTGATGGGGAATTGGGACAGGGATGTACCAGGTGATGGCGAAGGGGGTGATTTGCAAGTATTTGGAACTACCATTTATTCCCAATTAATTTACGTTGTGACCTTCAAGGTGAGGATATCACAGTCATTTCCTTGCAGGAGTCGTTATACATATCACTGCTAATTTTCATTTGTTTACTCATCTTTTTCTGTTTTGCACGCTCTGTCAATGCCACGTTTCAGGCTTTGTTCGAAACACGCTCCCTTATCCAGGGGGAATTCCCCACTTTCACTTGTAAGCGCGGCAAGGGCGAGGGGTGGTGGAATCGAATGGGTTACACTTGGGTTGGAATGACGTGGTTCTCAATCTTATTTTACATTTGGTTCCTGTACATGTATCAAGTAAGTAACAATGCTATGATTTTCAATTGTAGCTGGGCAGATAGAGCAACACTAATACTAACATGTGTCGAACTGCCTTTTGCCCCTTCCAGTTGATTGGGAGAAGAGGTCCACAGACCGGTACATTTTTCAATATGGTATTTGTGACTGAGCATCTTCTGAATATGAGGTCTATCACATGGATGGTATCCATGATGGCCCCTACAATTTGTGTAATCTTTGATGTGACAGGAAAGGTCATGGGCAACATGTTCTTTCCGACGCAGACACAAATACATACAGAAATCGCTGCAAGAGAGCGAAAATAAAGTTGTGGGAAGGGGTTTAACATGGTGTCATCGCACATGATTTTTGAATTGGGGCATGTCTTTGTTTTACATAATATTCTGTAATGGATAAGCAAAAAAGTTTGTTTTGCTATTATTATCTTCCATCTTGCCCAGCAGTTATTTAGACATTCATTCGTGGATATCTTTAATTCTTCTGTGTCAAATAACTGTCAAATTTTGTATTATATTATTTTCTCTCTTCTTACCCCATATTTTGTTGTTGTCTTCTCCAATCTTCCACAGTGTTCTGTTCAAATGGATTAGTACATTCCTCTGTAACCCACGGATGTTGCAAGATCTGAAACAAGCTCAATCTATCCTTTGGATCCTCTCTCAACATATTTTGAAGTAAGTCAATTGCTAATGGACTGACCGGGCGCTGCCATTGTTCAACAAGCCGCTGTAATCCTCCCTGGCAAATAAGACGGAACCGTGGGTCATCTGGACTAGCCCATTCAAAAGGGGGCAGTCCAACGAGCATTATAAAAAGAACAACACCCGCAGCCCAAATATCTATAGCGAAACCGTCGAATGGTTCCTCATTTTTTAGAATCTCTGGCGATATGTAATTGGGTTTGCCACATTGTCCTTGGGGAAGAATAAGTTTGCGCAATGTTCCTGCGCTGGCGTCAAATGCTGTGTCACATCCGTTTCGGGAATTGTACGGAACGCGGATGCACATGCCGAGATCGATGACTAGCGCTTTTGTATTTTCATCGACCAATACATTTTCAAGGGAAAAATCTCGATGGCATACACCGTGCTTTTGAAGATAATATAAGGCCTGAATGTGAATGATGATGATGTTCATGTCAGTCAAGATGAATTGGGAAATAAATGACGGCACAAATTGCACAGTAAGACTGTACTTACATTGAGTAGCTGACGAAACCAAAATTTAGCCACCCGTTCTTCAAATCTGCCATTTCTTTCTACGTAGCTAAACAGCTCACCGCTAGAACAATACGGCATCACTAAATAAATGTACTTGTTGTCCTTGAACAAATCCCAACACGGCAGCACGTTTGGTTGCGCCCCATCCTTACAAAGAAATTGCATCGCCGCCACTTCCTTCATAGGGTCCTCAATATGTCTCCCCTGCATTTCCTCCACGAGCTTCAAATCAATAATTTTAACAGCCGCCATCTCCGATGTAATCTCCCATAACGAATTTCCGTGCGGCCCCGCCCACCCTCCCTCCCTCACTTTAAGGACGGTGCACGATCGAACACATCCATATATCGCCTTCTTGAGTTTCCTACCGACCCAGTAGGCGCGAGGAGGAGGCATCCCGTCGGGACGGACCTCGTAAAATACATTTGGAACCACAGCTTCTTCATTAGTGGTGGGATTGTGTACCGAGGCGTTGACCCTTGTTACTACGGAAAATTGAGGATCGGGGAAATTTATTGGAGGGGATGATTTCCCATAATTTAGAACCTCGTCGAAGGTTGCGGCTGCGTTTTGGAGGTGCGATAAATCCGATGAGTCCATCTCTAAGCACTATTAACAATTAATAGCGGAGGCAGGTCTAAGTGTTAGTGGCGGATGCAGCGGCGGGTGATAGCGATTGGTTCGGGTCGGCATTATTTGGTATCATGGTGTCTTCATGCATGCAGCTTCGATGCTCTGGTATTGCTTTTGCTTTTGCTTCTTTGTCTTGCACTCCGATAGACTCCGATGCAAGATGCAAGATGCAAGATTCTCGACGAAGAAATCATAACGAAAGTTTTGGAAGCAAGACCCGAAGCAAGACGTTAAAAAATTCTTACGTATCCCCTGTACTGTACCTATCATAGTTGATAACGTCGTGCTGATGGGTACGACCCTGGGGGTACCACTACGACATGCTCAGATTCTAGAGATAGAAGTACATATTTTTTGTAACATACATAATGTCGTCCGTCTCAGAGGCAGAGGGAAACAGTTGATTTTTCCTAACAGATTTGAAAGTTTTGGTTCGAATTGATTTATTTGAACAGATTGTTTGATTTTGGCACGAAAGTGCAAATTCTTGTTGCAAAATACAATATTAGTGCAAACTTTCCCGCAGGAAAAATCTTTTGTTGCACGATACAACGATTCAAATCTTTTGTTGCAAAATACAGTGCTTCAAATCTTTTGTTGCACCATACAATATGCACTGTTGCAAAATACAATATTCTTGTTAGATTGTTGCTGTAAAGGACGACGTCTGCTCCAGCGACGTCCGTCTTCTCTCGTTCTTCTGTGTTATTTCCATTGCCATTGCACGCCAACAACTACTTGATGAAATGCAAAGCCCTATTGCCACGTGCCATGGGCCATGGGATGCCGATCCATGACCGTGGCGGAGGGGCTGGCGGAAGTGTTACAGAGAACGGCCGACACGCCTCCCGCTGAATATTTCTTCATGTCAAAAGCCAACTGACTGCAGGTCCTTGTCATTTTGCAGAACTGAAGCGGAATCGATTGCCATAAAACAATGATCCACAAAATTTTCCACAATTTGCCACAATGAACTTCACAATTAACTCCTCTTGCACTTGACAAGGGTGAAAGAAGATGAGACAAATGATAATCAGCTACACTACTACCAATCTCATCATCGGCGGCCTCGGACTATTACTATTCCCATCATCTACAATACCATCATGCCATGCATTCACATCACCATTACATAATCGTGCATCTATCGGGCCATTAGTACCATTAGTTCAACTTCATCCCAGCAACAGCAGATCATCGTCAAGTAGATCATCAGTAGCTGTTCACCTCTTGCCACCGGCAACAAGCGAAGCCATAGAAAGCACGAGTCTAGCCATCAGCAACGCACAAAATTTCGCGAGCACCTATCTCCACAGCCAATATGCCTTCATGCTGTCCATCGCAACACTAGTCTCCATGTCCTGCCAACACCGGCATTGGCAGCGCAGCGCTCTTCAGCCCCATTTTTCTCCTATTATTCCTTTTTCTCGGTCCGCAATATCCACTGGAGAGCGCTGTGGCCACCCTCGCTTCTGCTTTATTGACAGAATGCTTTGGATTTGCCTCGGACTTGTTGGGATACGCTCATCGCGGTTTGGTAGATTGGGAAATTGCGCGGAGGTTCATTGGCATAAGTATTCCCACCGCCCTTGTTGGAGCGCTCAGTGCCAAATACATCAGCGGCAGTCCGATATTGCTTCAATATCTGTATGCCATGCTCATGCTATCATTGGCCTGCTATATCTGCTACTCGCACCACGACCAGCAGAAGTGGCAAAGGCAGCCAAGGAAGGATGCAAAATTGAATTCGATGAGACCAATCCACAAGATGTACGATCTATAACAACAGCAGAACCTGGCCCCACTCAGTGGCAGTAAGCAAAAGTTCATAGCCACGGCAGCAGGGGGGTTACTCACGGGTCAACTCCGGGAGTTGGAATCGGGGGAGTCATCTTACCCCAACTCATTCGTGGTTGCTGCATGCATTTGCCGATTACGGCTGGCACCTCTGTGGCAATCGTGATCACCACTGCATTCACTGTGGCCATTGTGCAGTTCCTCACATTGGCAGCCAATGTCGAGGGGAGTGGAACGTTGGTGGAGAATTTGATTGCAGTGGTGCCGTGGAGTCTTGTGGATTGCGCCGTTTCTTGCTAGTCGGGGGACATTTAGTGATGAGGATATTGAGAGGTTTGCTGCTACGCTGTTTGCTATTGTTGGTGTTGGTGTGGCGCTTGATGCCAAGGCGGCGACTGGTCTGATGGGGTGATCTGTGATGTTATTTTGAAATACAATTTTTTGTAGGTATTATTGTTCTATAAGATATTTTGAACCCTTAAACACATTGAAATAATTGTTGCATGGATGACATTGAAATATCTACCATGGAGAGGGCCAAATTTAATACTGGGCAAGATGGATTTGTGAATAATGCAAAATATCATGTATTGAAATTGAGGGTAGAATAGAGGCAATAGCTGCTCATAGCGTGGCATCGTTATGGTCACTTAATTGAGTTGCCACTAAAATATCTACTAGATCTGGTGTACTTACAGAAGATTCAATGCTGGTAGACATACCAAGCAAGAGCACGCTGGTTGAATTCATTCATGAATTGTGAATGATATCCCCACAATCCTGTGCCGTGTCCTAAAATTTGTATGTTTCAATTAAAATATCAAAGGGGCGTGATAGCTAGGTCGTGATACAAAAGGTTCAACCCCCCCCATCTGGACCTTCATGTCACACACATCTCATTGTGAAATTGCTATGTCTACAATACATCTGGGAGTTATTGCATGAAAGTAGTGTAGCGAGATTCATCCCAAAGGTCAGGAATACGTTTTTTGAACGGAGTATGACAGTATGGTACGCAACAGTGTGGTGTTTTTCTTTTTCTTGGACCTGTGCCAAGCCCCATGCCGAGAAGCTGTACGTGCATGGCGTGGTTCTTGCATATTGCCGCATTTCACAACAATATCTGGACGTCACTGTCTGTTGGATTTTGGAGTGGAAAAATCATGGGGGAGTGGCCTATTGGATAGAATGCCGGCCTGTTGTATGAAGAGATAGCATCATCTCTGACTCCTCCACGGTAATGTATCGGCATCCCATGGCCATTGTTTTGCGGCAATCGATTCAACTGCAGTTCTGCAAAAATGACGAGGACCTGCAGTCAGTTGGCTTTTGGCGTGGATAAATATTAAGCGAGAGGCGTGCCGGCCGTTCTCTGTTACTAGGGGCTCCAGGCTGGATCTGGCAAAAAAATAAAAGTGTTGGATTTTATTATTTCTTGATTGTATCATTATCTCCAGAAAATTCTACACTATAGTCACTTAGGTGACTATCTAATTT